>JBBPNE010000209.1:0-36850 GCA_038090735.1 Xerocomellus amylosporus | reverse complement strand
AAGGCTGGTGAACAGCGGAACGCTACGAGAGGTTCTTGACTGGATGCAGGCAGCTGAAACTGGCCTCCCGGGGGGACGACAGTCTGATTGGCCATGAAGTTCTTCCCGCACCTAGGGTAAAGGTCAACCAAGGCACCCCCCGCTCGACCAATATTTGATACGCACCATGTCTGTGCAAAAACAGGGCTGAACGAAGTCGCTGCCAGCACAGTGGCTGCAAGGCGAACACTGTACTTCATTTTGGGATTTCGTGGCCCGGCGGGGTGCGGGTGCGGGGGGTAGGCAGATAGGGTGATCCTTGGATGGTTCAGGATCTTTTATACAGTGAAGCCCCCGCCTTTTTCGGCCCATCACGGATCAGGGCGAACAGAGCCTGAGGTCAGCGGTGACGCCAAGAAGCCACTTTGTCCCCGGCGCTCGCAAATAATTTGGTACATATTGTTTGGTAATGCCGCAAGTTGCATTCAACATTTATTTTTGGGTCTACCCGGTTCAGCGGGACAAGTTCTTTGCTGTCAATATGCAGTGCAAATTAGTAGAGTCGTTAAGCGATAGCCAATTAAATCCCATCTCACTGCCATCTCACTGGACTCGTCAGGGGCATCGTGCTGGCCAGCGGGACTACTCGGAAGTCCATCCATTGCCAGCCGTACTACTCCAGAATTTTGGGCAGACGCCGCCGAATGGCCCGCTTGATCCGTTGATGCCGTGTCCGTGCGGCGACCTAGTATAGTAGGCGAGCTCCGGTGAAACGAAATGTGAGAGCCTGAAAGGACTCGGACCCATTGAATGATTACATACAGTGTGGTTTAGGCGCTTCGCCAAGCAGTTCTATGCCAAACTGGGTTCAGCATTGCAAAGAACAGTATGATAATTCCAAAGTGGCGTGATCGAGGCGTTTGTGCGCAACCGTTTGTGCTGCATCTTTGGCAGCTGGCGATGACTGTGTCCGTAGACGGTTATTAGGGAATTCGCCACATTCGAGTTTTTACTGCGATTCAATCTGCTTTAGCTTCTAGGGTACTCAAGTGAAAGGCGTCCAGAACTTACCGAAGTATGATGAGGCCACGAGTGGCTCATCGCCAATTGAGCTCTTCTAAGGTAACCGCCGCCAAGTACACACCGTAACATTGTACTTAGTCCGGGAAATTTACATAGCTGTGCACCAACCAAGTCGTGGATGGTGGCAATTGCTAACTTGAATCGTCTGAACGCCCCTCAATTGATCTGACTGAGCGGGCGCGTTGCACAGCGGTTGATACCTTCTCCGCCTGTCGTTTTTGCTCGCTGGACTGCATTTGCTCGGTGTGGGAAGTTGGAACCCGAATCCGACCAGACTCTGCGAGGCTGTGGCTCCTGGACCAAGCAACGTAAACATGACCAGTGATTAATGATTGCCTAAGTTACCGTTATCAACCCCACCATCACCGTATCTCTGTGCCGGTCAGTCTCCAATACAGGATTGAATCAGCAATCATCCAACGCAATGATGAACTGTCAAATCCAGGTCGAACCATGTCACGGGTTGCAGTTGCGGAGGTAGAGCTGCGCACCGCACTAGTTGCACTGAAGAAGGAGAAGCCGACCCTCGGCGTCGTGAAGATCCATGCCCTGCTACTCGAAGCTCATCTGACGTGGAGCGTCAGTGAAAAGCGAGTCAGAAAGATCTTACAAAGTGAGGGACTCGTTGCAACCGACAGGGATAACGGAACCGGTCCGCCGATCGCAACCTACCCCGTGTCCCATCTCAACAAGAGCCTTGATGTGACGAAATGGAGCAGTAAAGTAAAGGTTCACTACTTTAATGCTATCAAAGGAAAAGGTCTCGTTGCTACAGAGAAGATATCTGAGGGTGAAGTATTGTGGAAAGAGGATCCCTTCATATTAGCCCCCGAATGGTGTGTCTTCTCCCGTCGACTACACTCCTAAATAGCTGCAAGATTCATACTCGACCGCTGAATATGCAGGGATATTTACGACCTGCAAAAGTCCTCCAAGGCATGTGGATTCTGCTCCACCCCTCTGGGGAATCGCTCGCCGCTCCATCTGCCGTGCTCGGCGTCCACGTCCTCGACGCTATGCCCTGCCGTGTTCTGCAATCGCCTTTGTCGCGCGCAATCAGAGAAAGTACATCCACTTCTCTGCCCTGCGCGTAATCCAGCGTCGGTTGCTCTTCTCAGGTTTGCACGCAACGCCGAGTGGATGGCCCTTCATGCGCTCGCACAATGTACCAGCAGACTATTACACTCTGCCCAAAGAGCTGACGGCACGTTCGATGGGGACCTCCAAGTCGTGCAGGGTCTTGCTGAACTCGGAATGGAAGAGCGTTTCCGTGCGCTTCTGTGCGTCTCTTCTCGCCAATCTGCCCGGCGCATACCAATTGATAATCTCGGAAGGGATAAAGGTGTAGAGCCTGACCGAGAAAACTGGAAAAAGGCTCACGAGCTATACCTCTGGACCTTCAAAGCTTCAAAGACATCGGACGAACAGAAAAAGCTCGCGAGGATATTGAAGAAACCGATTCCCGAGTCGATAGAGAAAGACCTCTTTGAGTACGACGCTTTCTTGCATGGGCTGGGTCGCATGAGCCTTAGTCAGTGTGCCCTGTGCCCCTTATTCCCGCTGCTACCTGTGGCTGAATGGATTCCCCATGTAGATCTCGAAGCGCACGGCGGACTCTACACGCTTCACTCCCATTTCAACCACGCCTGTACGCCCAACGTCTCCATACGCCATTTTGATCAGCACACTGCGCTTTCGCGTATTACGGTCGTTTCCAAGGCGGCGATCGAGCCGGGGGACGAGCTACTTATCACCTACGTCGACCCCCTAACTAATTATAGGGAACGCCACAGAAGGCTATTGGAGTGGGGTGTTGGTCCCTGCCTCTGTGACAGGTGCCGCATAGAAGAAAAAGAAGCGAAAGCGTCAGGTACAGACCCTGAAGAGGCGGACGAGCTCGCAGACCAGCTTAGAGCCGGGTTGGGTCTCGCGTGAGATTTGGTGGGGGTCGGGCACCATATGGTAATACTTACCTAGAAAACGTCAAGCCTCGTCCCTGACACGGAATGACCCTAAAACAAGCATCCGATGTAACTGGACTTTGAGCCGTTGGGCTCGGCCTTGGCGACTCGGACGAAGGAAAGCTCCGAGATCAAACACGGATCGCGATCGTTGCGCACGTTCGAGTCCCTTGATTTCGGGCAGTGCTTCAAGTTGCTCCACTAATTCACTGCATGTCACATCAGGAAGGCGATCAGGTGCATCAGCGTTGTCTATCGACCGAGATTACCAGCTTGCCTCGTGTCGTCGAAAGTATGGTTTCGCCAAATCCATATTGTCCCCCTTAATATGCAGGGCAGAATTTCTAAGCTAGGTACAAAGCACCCGTGCCCCTGCTGCGTCCCCAGTTCCTCGAATGCCCTGCAAGGCAAGCTGTGGGCCTTCCTCCAGTCCTGTACAGACATGTTGATACAATACCCTCTGCTAACGAAAGAACATGCATAGCATCGATCAACATACTTATCGCATATAACTCTCTGGTGACACGTCGAAACGTGAATAAGAGGTCTCTCGGTTGAGTCGAGTGCAAGAAGTAGTACATATAGTGTAATCGATGTACAGGATGAACGAATCCCGTGAGTAAAGGACATGTCTGAATAAGTTAAATAAAAGAGACATCCATCCATCAATCCACCCGCGGCCGCTTTCCGGGTCTGTCCACCGGCTCGACGATACCAACCTCCTCTGACCTAACTGCGACCTCTGTTGGTGCTTCATTTTGGCCAAATGCACCACGTGTTACTGACGCTCCTTCGTGTTGTTCGGCGGATCGAGAACGCGACTTGAAATTTGCAGGCCCAGACTGGGAGGATGGCCGCGGTGGAGCACTGACGACAGACGCAACACCAGTCTGAGGAACTCCTCGAAGAACCTCTAGTTCATTTTCAGCACTTTGTCGCGCCCCACGCTCTTCCTCCCACAACCTTCGCATCTCTTCTAGCTGTGCCTGCAAGTCTCCCATCGCTTGATCCATCAGTAACTTTTCCAATGTCCACTTTTCAATATTACGCGCTTCGTTTTCCTTGAGATGATGGATGTACTGCACGGCCCGAGCGAGGACCGCTCCTTTAGCCTTCTCCCCGGAGCTATTCGGCACGATGCGGCCGAGTTCGTTGATCCCTTCGTTAATGTTACCCCTTCGTCGGCGTTCGACTTCTTTCTGGGTTCGTCGGGGGTGTAAGCGTCCGGACTCGGGTCATAAATAGAAGAGCATACATGGTTGTCTTTCCTCTGGCGAGCCCATTCGTCGGTCCCCATGGCAACGGTTCGATTACCTCGTGTGCGACCAGAGCCGGATGCGACCTTGGATTTGTCGCCGTCATCGGAATCTTTGTTTGGATCGTCGTCTTCTTGGATAGGTGGACCCGGGGGAATCGCAGGTGTCTGTACAGCGGCAGCGGCAGCAGCGGAGAGCTGACCTAGGTTCGGAGGACCGCGAGGATGAGAAGATGGCCCGGGGTCACCGATCCCTGGAATACCCTGCCCTGGAGGATGAGGGGGAAAGCCTGTATGCGGAACAGGGATGGTGGGATGCGGGATCTGATGTTGGTTGGAAGTCTGAATAGAATACAACCCCTGGGTGATTACTTGCAATTGTTGGGCCAACTCTGGTGCGAGGTCTACTTGGCCACCCTGACGAAAAGAGATCAGTACCAGTAACGTGACCAAGGTCAATAATCACGTGGCGCATGTATGAGGAGGGACATTGTACGGCAACATACAAAGCGCAAAAAGGGAATAACAAACCTTTTGGATTATCTTTAGGATACTGGTGACCTGAGCGGCATCGATGAGGGCTGTATTCTCGCTGCCGGGAGCTGGAATGGGGCCGTTGGACGCGGGACCCTGTTGATTGAGTGGTGCTTGGGGATTAACTGGATGGGACATTGTGGCTCAGACAACCGGAAATAGCTCGTATTTATTGGTACACTCTGGCGTGAAGGAGCGAGTGGTGCGCGAGGTGGGTGCTGGTCACGGGGTAAAAGAGTGCAAGGTCACGAGAAAGTCACATGTCGCCATTTTATTACAACGAGCGGACCAAACAAATGCAAATTTAGCGCCACTTGCATCATGGACGGAGGAATATTGTTGGGGAGACGGAGGCCCTTGGACGAAGTATGCCATGTTGATTGGACCACTTGAAACAAGGTCGGATTTATCACGAGTTGTTCTTTGTACCAAGGCAGTATGTCAAATGTAGAATACGTTTCTCGAATGAACACAATAAACAGATCCGTGAGTGGTGTCGCTCTCTGTACCAAGGTATTCCTCGAAAGAGATTCCATCACTGCATTTCAAACAAAGGTAAACTCTGCTGATTCACTGACACCGGGGTCAGTGATTTTCGGGTGTATGTTTCAGTGCAATTGAAATGTGATGATACATACTGTGCAGGATCGAGTCGCTGTGGGTGTCGTGTGGAAACGTCGACCTCAAGCCTCCTTCTGTGATGCTGTGGCGTGACTCTACGTCGGCATCGGCGTTTTCCCGGCCCATAGTGACTGGCAGACGAGCCGTTGCGACCCATTCCTCTCTTCACCATTTTTTTCTCCTTCCGTCTGTTTAAATCTGTGTATGTTTCAACGGTCTCGCTCTCTGGAACATGATACACCTCAGCAGCTCAGAAGACCCCTTGGCACTCATTCTTGCCCCTCCTCCCAACGAAAGCCCCGAAGAAAAGGAGGCCCGTGAGCGCGCCGAGACCGAGGCCAGGAGGGTGAGCGAGGGCATTGACGAACAACTTCGACAAGAACGCATAGCCTTGAAAAAGAAGAAGAAGCCTGTCAAGGTCCTTCTTCTCGGCCAGAGTGAAAGTGGTAAGTCTGCGCTCCGGCCAGCTCGGTTCCCATCTGATCGCGCTCAATCACCAGGGAAGTCGGCCACATTGAAAAGTCAGCTCATCATCATCCATCTAGGTTTTTTTCGACGCGCTGACCCCGCTCAGATTTCCAACTGCAGTATGCTCGTCATGAATGGGCAGAGGACAGGGCAGCCTGGCGCGCAGTCATTTTTCTCAATCTCACCCGCAACGTCATCTATGTTCTTGATGCGCTGTTGCGTGAAATGTCCCTATCAGACAGTGACAGAGGTTCTGCCAGCCACGAGTACATCTCGGATTCGGACTGGGAACCTTCATCCCACACGCACGTCTATCCCTTCAGTGACAAACACCGCTTGTTAAAAATACGCCTCGCACCTCTACGAAGAGTTCAGGCCGATTTGGAGAAGAGACTTGGCCCAGGGTCCCAGGAGGTTTATTCTTTCACGTCCCCTGTGACGGTTGCGCAAGCCGAAAAGAGCCGAGTCCGTCCCCAAGAGTTTGCCATCATTTCGAGGAACGGCTGGAGGTCTGCGCTGGAACACCTACGACGGATGCGGGAGAACGATAGTTGTCCCGAACCCGTTCTGCGGCGGAGGGAAGAGGAAAACTATGGAATCGCTGACGTTCTTTTTGGCTGCAAAGAAGACATGAAAAACCTTTGGGAGGACACCGTGGTTCGGCAAATCCTGACACACCGGAAAGCCCACATCGAGGATACACCCGGCTTGTGAGTGTTGGGAGCGACCACATTCTGCTTGTTTCCTGATCTACATTCGAGCTTTTTGGACGATATCGAGCGAATTGCTTCAACAGACTACGAACCAAGTGACGACGACATTATTCGCGCTCGGCTTCGGACTGTTGGCGTTCAGGAACACAAGTTCATCATGGAAGAAGGTGGGCCAACGACCCTATAACGACCCTTGCCAAAATGTTTGATCATGTTATCTTAGGTCAAGGACGAGAATGGATAATGTATGACGTCGGTGGGACAAGATCTTCTGTAAGTGCTTCATCATGAGGGTCTCAGCATTCGCTGGACATCGTGTTTCAGCGAGCAGTATGGGCATCTTACTTCGATGATGTGGACACGATTATATTTCTCTCTCCAATATCTTGTTTCGACGAGAGGCTACGCGAAGACTCAAGAATCAACCGGTTGGAGGATAGCTATCAACTCTGGCGTTCCGTCTGCTCCTCACCGATGCTCGCAAGAACGCAAATCATTCTTTTCCTCAACAAATGTGATCTTCTCCACAACAAGCTCAAGCGAGGGGTTCGTGTAAAAGATTTTATTCCGAGCTTCGGGGAGCGGAAAAACGATCTAGCCACGGTCATGAAATGTGCGTCCATTCCTCCCATTATGCAGTGCGCTCAGCCCTGATCATGCGGCCTCGTCGCGGCATTTTATGCGCTTTCCAGACTTTCAGTCACATTTCAAAGAAATCTCCAAGTTGGTCTCGCCCGAACCACGGCCATTCTTTGTTCATTTCACATCGGTAATCGTGAGTCTATCACACCGACAATGACCTTTTTCCTGTGCCTTGTCCCTTGCTATTTTCATTCTTGATCTGACCTCCTGACAACCCTATCTCAGGACACGAAGGCGACCGCAGCAACACTCAGTGTTGGTGAGTGCCTCCAGGGCTTTAATTACATTCTAGGTGGATACTCATTAATGCCGCTTCGCAGTTGAGGAGAGTATCCTTCGAACACATCTAAGAAATGCAGATCTATTATGAAGCACCGTGTTGTGTGTGTGTTGTGTGAAGAGAGAAATGTACTCCTAGGTTGCTTCTGCCAAGGCACACGAGGCGGTGTACTAATCTTTGGAACGGACACTCCCTATTTACGCTTAAAATAGTTCACATTCAGCAGACGAGTAATGTCCATGTCGACGCGGGTGGACAGACGTCTAGTAGCAAAACGTAACACACTATCCTAGTATCGAGAATATACAGCTAACTCTATGATGCCGTACTCTGTTCACCCTCTCTGCCAACCCCGTTCCGCAACGTTGGCGTGGCTAGTCCACGTTCCGAACGGCTCTGTTCTTCAGGGGACTGCGTCCTGGGGAATTCTCGAGGAGGCGTCCCTGTCGAACCGTGGGCCGTGAGGTCGACCGCTGGGCTATCCGGCTCCTCCTCCGACTCGTGAGGGGTCCCATTTCCACCCGGGCTCTGTAAGTGGGCGAGGGAGGCGTTCCGACGGGCACGACGGGCATGGAACGTCCGACTAGCCGTCGCGTTCGAAAATAGGGGTAACAAATACCGCTCGTCCAACGTCTGGAACCACTTGCCATCCTCTCCGACCGCCGCGCTCCCCTCCTCCTCGCCACGCTGTCCACCCCTGCCAGCCTCTGCACGCCCCTCAGGGTCCGCAGGCGTTGCCGCCATCGGAAGCACCTCGGTATCCGAATCGAACGAATCCGAGGACGACACCATGGCGAACACGTTGGTGGCGATAATAGGGGAAGAAGACTGCGACCGCGACTGCGCCTGCGCGTGGTGGTTGTACACGTGCGGGCCATAGTGCGTGCCGATTCGCCCTGCGGCTGCAGCACGTCCGTAGCCCTGTTGGGAGGCTGAAAAGTACGGCACGGCGGCGTCCTCGGCGTGCCTGTGCCATCCCCCGGCGGACGGGCGACGGCTGGACCAGGAGGCGCGTCCGGCGGGCCCGTCCTCGTCGCTGCTGCTCGCAGCCTCGTCTTCGACGCCTGTTCTGATACCGAGGATTTCAAGCATCCGAGCGGTCGTTCCGCCGAATACGAGGACCGTCAGGACGACGACGACGAGGACTGTGATGCGCAGGGTCTGTGCGTTTTCGCCCTTGAACCCTGCTGCCAGGGCCACACCGACGGCGCCACGCAGCCCAGCCCAGAACAGCATCATCTGATACGAGTGTGGAAGCTCTTCGTGGCGCTGTCCGCGTGCATGCCTGGTGAAGAAGTTGATAGCCTCGGATAACGGAAAGACAGCAGCGTAACGGGTGAAGACGACGGCGACGGTGGTGACGGCAATAAAGAGGGGCTTCACGTAATTCGTGACGCGTTCAGACGAGGGCGGGCTCGTGAAAAGGGAGAGGCCGAGATATATGAAGATAAAGTTCTCCGAGAGTTGTGCGAGCGTCGAGAAAATGTACTTGGTTGTGCGTTGCGTCCTACGAGACATGGTGTGATATGCGTAATGCTTCAAGGTTATGCCACAGAAGAGGAGAGAGACGATGCCAGACATGGAGAGGCCATTCGAAAAGAAGTAGCAAGTATAGGCACAGAGCGCAACAAGGCAGGATTCGATGGAGGGATAGAGGCTGAGGGAGGAGTGTTTCAACACCAGGGACATCGCGAGGCCGAAACTGACGCCTAATGCCATCGACACGCTGAAAGAGAGAAGAAAGATGCCAATTCCATGGAAAATTGATGATATGAAAATCTCCGTTCCGTGGAATTGCGTCAGCGTTCTGTGGAATATTCAGGGGCTAATGTGGAGAACAGCAAGCCACGATGCTCACTCATACATGACAATACTGACGGCGTCATTGAGAAGACTTTCGCCGAAAATGATCGTATAAAGTTTTGGATCGACTTTGTATTGTTGAAAAATGGCAAGGATGGTCACAGGGTCTGTAGCAGACAACGTCGAACCGAATATTAGGCATTCCAGCAAGGTGACGTCCAACGATTCTAGGCCCAAAAACGAATAAAGGTACACGAGAACTCTGTACTAGAGCTGGTAAGCAACGTGGAAAACGACCCCTGACATTCGTGCCCACGCACCCAACGCCCATGGCGGACACCGCCGTTCCCAGAAATGCAAACGTGAGAATAGAGCCAAAGTTGCGGAAGAAGTTTTCCTGCATAATCGACGAATCCATACACATCCTGATAATCAGTCATGAGTGGCATGCACGCACCTGTTTCAGCTCATAACCCGAGTTCAATATGATTGGCGGCAGGAGGAGGTTGAAAAAGAGGGTATGTTTGAATGTCTAAAACACGACGGTCGTGAGCTTTCCGAAACGTGCAAACATGAGAACAAGTCGTGTCAAATCCACGAGTATTCAGGCGATCACGGATGGGAATTGAGATGATGGTAAAAGCCCGAATCTTCTTTGGGAATCGACAAAGGACGTGGACTCACTAGCATTTCTCTCATCATAGTGCCCGGTGCCAGACGAACGACGAGTCCGACAAACATGCCTGCAAAGATGGCGACCAAAGTTTCATGGATGGCGCGTATGCGCTTTATTTGCAGATAGTAGGAGGTCCATAGGGATAGGATAAGCAGCAGGCAGACAAGGAAGAGCGACCACGAAGAGTAGAACTCTTCCTCTTCTGCGACGGGCGTACCGGATGGCACCGCGTCGGGCACATCGAGGTGGATGGAGCCGAACGACATGGTTTCTGGGGAACGAGAGAGAAAGGTTAGCGAATCTGCCCAAGTCTAGTACATCAGTTCAAGTCGGACGTCGACGAATGCAAACGTTCCACGTCGATGATCGAGCGCAAGCAAGTAGTTGGGCACTGCTTATGTAACACTGCTGTATTATACCAAGGCTATACTCTAGTCGGCCGCAATCACCGCACGCGCCGTGGTGCCTTTGGCAACGATGTCCAGTTCGGCTTTCTCTCGTTCACCCCCTGGTTGGCTGCTGCCTCCGCTTTCGTTCGATGATACCATTCCAAGATCATTTTACCCGTGTCCCTCATCGTCACTGGCGGCATCGTTGTCGCCGGGGGTATCGCGAGTGCTTGACGGATTCGTGGCACTCGCAGCAAAGAAGATTGGGTGATCGACAGCAGCATGCCAGTGATCATGCTCAGCCACAACCCCTAGACCGAGTTCAGTGCACGATTCCTCGTCAGGCAAAAATGACGCGCTCACGCTCGGCATCCAGGTCATCATGGGTAACGTTGCCAAGGTGGCCACTCGCATGACATTCATGCTATGAGCCATGACAGGTTTTGTGGGGTCCAACTCCTTCTTCATCACCTACGGTTCCAACATCAGACACCACCCGACTCGACTCGGAAAGCACACTCACCGAGAACTGGACGTTCATTGCGAGAATCACAAGCGCAGGCATGACATAGCCACCAGTGAGCGTCAAATCCGGCAAAAACCAGACTCCACTCTGCGCCAGTTGTGCGACCGGCAACTGCACCATGTTCTTGATGGCGAAAAACAACCCAAAATTGCCGACCATTTGGACGACGGGGGGAAGAAACATGGATCGAAGGGACACCCCTGCCTTCTCGATCAGTTTCTGCTTTTTTAACATGATTTCCATCTGTGCTGCGCGGTCCTTGACTCCTTGAGCTTGGTCGTCGAGAGTCTTGATCTGTTCGGAATACGGACGGAGTCGTGCGGCGGAGCGCGTGCTCGTCAGCGCGGTGGGAATGAGTGCTGCGCGCCAGAACAGCGTGCCCGCGATGATAGTGTAGAACCATGGCATGCCGGTGCTCACTTGCAACAGCTCAAAGGACCAGCTCATGATTCCCGACGGCCACCAACTTGTAAGTCCGAGAGCAGCAAAGTCCCCGTATTGCAGTGGTGGAATGACGTTGGACGCGAGCTCAGTTATGTCGGACGCTGAAGCTGACACATCGACCGGGAGCACTTCAGAGATAGACTCTGACGTAGGGACGGGGGTTGGAACAGTTGCTTCAGTCTGGGCTATCTGTTCGGATGGTGTGCCCGTCAAAACAACTGTTTCCTCGTGTGGTGCAGGAGATGTCGCAGTTTCGGCCTGGGAGGAAGGTTCTGGGGTGTTTGCAACCTCTGAGACTGTTGGCTTCGACCACCAGTAATTCCGTACATTCGAAAAACCCTGCAGAGAGCTACCTGACTGCAAAAGCTGCGTCGTGGTCAGATTTTCCATGACGCTGGCGAGGCAAAATGACATGCCTGGAACGCAGCCAGCCGATCCCGAGGCTGACGAGACGCACGAGCGAGAGCCCTGCAAAGCGGGTGAACACGCGTCGGCCAAGACGCAAGTAGCATACCTAGAACCAGAAGCCCGCAGAGCCAATCGGCCACCTGCGCAGACCGTCGTACCAAGCATCGGAGGAAGACGTGAATACCCGCGCGCCGACAAAGATTAGAGCATGTAAACCGAACCGAACCAAACTCCTGACATATGGCAATGGGCGAACTGGCTCACACGCCATCTTGCCTCAATGCACCGATACAGGTCAGTCCAAGTCGCGATCTCGCTCAGACAACGACGTTGACATTGAGAAAAAAGAGGGCACCGGGCGAACTCATTTCTAGCCGGAGATCTCGTTGAGCTCAATGAGATCCGCGCGCGGCACCGAACCTTTGACGGTGCATACCGCCGCACGGCGCTCGCGAACCTAGGTTATGCAATCGCAGTCCTTCGCCTGTTTGACATCAGGTTTTTTAACAGTAAGGAGCCCACATGACTCGTCAGCTGGATGCTTGTTGACACTTTTGTCGCTGCGACCACTAGTCGGCGTTCTCTTCTTGGTCTTATCTGCACTCCTCCTTGGTCTGGCCTTTGTGCGCGCGCGACATTCTCGCCACGACTTCGCCGACCGGAGCCCGGAAGAAATGTCTGCCCTATACCAACGAGCCATACCAACAAAGGGGCAAGAACAGGCACGGGAATACGGACGACCCTTTATCACTGCAGGGATAGACGTCGTCGCCGTGGCAGTGATTGTATTCGCGGTCGAAGTCGCCCTGCTTGTGCTCATTCTTTTGGTCTGAAAATGAGATTTGATGGCCGCTGTCAATGCCATATAGTCGTGAGTACCCCGCACAATATGGAACATTTACTAACTGCACAACTCAGTTTTATGTTCCTCACATATGCCGTTTCAGCGTTGCTAGTCAGTACGATCTATTCATTCAATTGGCCAAGCGGAGCACGGCATGTCCTTCGCACTCTACTAGACATGATGGCTGATCTGAGTCGATTATTCGGTTGCAATGTTGGAACGGAGCACATGCGTTATTTCTGGCACTACCCGAAACCCGGCGAAAGCTTATTGTCCCCACCTCAGATTCGAGATCCCCGCTACCTTCCCAATTGTCTGTCGGTGATCATGAAAGAACTTTTTACACGTGTATCTCATAATTTGCGGGCGCCGGGCGAATATTCGAAGGTTGGTCACAAAGTTTCATGGCGAGCAACACAGGATCTGTTATTATCCATGCACGCCACAGTCTGTTCGTTAAAACTACGGTAGCGTGCCATGCAGCAACTCCTGGTATATACGAGATAAAAATAAGCACTTGGCGCAGTCTGGAAAACCGTATAACATGGATGCTAAGGGTAAAAAGTACCAGCTTGTTTAACGACGAAAACCCAGTATAATGGTATATTCCCACGGAGATAAAATCCTTCACAAGGCGGCCGCCACGAAAGCGGCGACGCCCAGGATTGCACTAACTGCAGCAGCAAACTCCTGGCCGACAGCAAGCGGTGCGGCGCCGTTGACGAGGCCGCTGGATATGCCACCGGCAGCCTGGACGGCACCACTGAGGAAGCTTGAGCCGCATTTGCTAGTGATGTTGGCGTAGAGGGCGACTTGGCCGGACAGTAGTAGACTGTTGCTCAGGCCGAGGGCATACGGGCAGCTGGACTCGAAGGTGATGTAGGGAGTGATGATGTTCCTGCAGCAGGTGGTGCAGAGCTGGGAGGCGATCATGGAAGGGCTGAGGAACAGGAAGAGAAGGTTGGTGGTCTGGAATGTGGTGGTATTAGGAACAAGGACAGATGTTGTGTTGGAAACATCGCGGCGAAGGGCTGCCCCGCTGCCGGTTGTGGAGTAGAGGTATTGGCTCAGGAGGGACTGCTGCTGAGTTTTTTCGGGATCGACGATGTCAACGGTGCCTGTGCTCGACGAGTTAGAGAGTTGAGTGGCACAGTAGTTTCCGTTGTCGTCCTTGGAACAGATGGCGAGCCTGAGGGGCACGAGGGAGTAGAGGACGTCGTAGAGAGACTTTACTGCATCGTTTGGGTCAGAGGTCAATTCCGACGAGCAAGCGGCGTAGAAAGAGCCGAGCTGAGCGGTGACGGTGCTCTGGGGACAGCTGCTGAATGCGTTGCTCTGGCAGAGGGTGCCGAGGGCGGCGGTGATGGTGGTGACAGAGGGGGAGGTGCTGCTGGCGCCGGGAGCAAACTGCGCGAGGGCTGTGGTGAAAGGGGTCGTGCAGGCTATGAAATCGGAGGCGTTGTTGAGGGACGTGAGATAGTCGGTGCAGGAGGAGCTGATTCCAGATGGGATCAAGGGATTCGACTGGTGAGAAGAGGATGAGTGGGGCTCCCGGGAGGGATGGGGATGGACAGTACCGCATCCTGGGCCAGCACGGCGGCGGCGAGGGCTAGTATGGTAAAGGACCGGAGGGCCATTAGAGGACTCTACTTAATTTCAAGGAACGGACGGGTTGGTGGCCACGAGCGGGTTGCAAGGGAAACAAGACGAGTCGAGGAGGGCAAACACGACCACACACAGACCAAAGCCATTTCCGGGCTTTCTTTGGTCGCTTCTCCCCCTTTCAATTGATCCCTTCAACAGCGAGCCCACGGAACTCCGGTCATTCAAGCCACCTCCGCTTTCATCCGTCGAGATCCTTGGATGGGGTAAGAAATGCCTTCTTGGTTCTTGCACTCTTAATCGATTACTTCTTGATCAGGTCCCTCGGGAATGAACTTCCCCTGCTACGCATCTCCTCGTTGCACTGATCTCCGCGCCTCTCGTATCACATCTTGAACTGATCGACCACTGTCACATGAATGCGTTTCAACTACAGCACGCTACACCGTCGCCCTATCCTTGGGTCAAGTGCCCTCCCGCGCTCACCAATTTCCGTCTTGACCGAATCTATCTTTCGCGACAATCTTCCGCCGGTGGCGTTTCATGTTTCCTTCATATATCCCTTATCAAAAATGCCGCAGTTGTGCATTCAGACGCTACCCTAAGTTACGTTAATTTCACACCCATGTGTGGGGAGATTCGTTTATGCGAATGTTTCCTGTAGTCTCAGACTCTGGTTTGTTCGTCTGCGTTCTGGTCGACTCACCCAGTCAATCGTTGGACAGGACCTGATACTAGCATGCTCACGCTGATCAGGTATAACCCCTAAGGCTATAGATAGTTTAGACGCTTCATGTGAACGACGTACTCTCTTTCTCGCCTGTTCAGTAGGGATGCTTGTCATTCTCACTCCTGTGTCAGATGTGGCGCATGCCAGCGAACTGATGACCCCATGTGGTTTCCCCTTTCTTTCCGTCGGAATTTCTCATTCGCACAAGACCGTCGACTGTATTCGCCACGCATCTTGGCGCACAGCAATATGGTCGGCCCCGGCCAAAGCCACCATCAGTCCCTTATTGCTACTTTGGTCTCTCGCCGCATCCGAACAACAACGTTCCCTTTCACATGCACCCAACCCCAAACCGCAGCTCAAAGTTGTCTTCCCAGCGTCCTATCACCCTCCTGACACTGATACACGCCTCCTGAACGTAACAAACACAAGTCAAGATCAGACTCCTTTTGTCAAATCTCGTAATCGTCCCGTAGCTGTACATGTGCGATCGTGCGTGGCATAACTGGGGGGGATATGACATCTGAATGGGGTTTCTAATTCAAGCCACGAATCAAAGTTAACTCGCAGAGTACACAGTTTGGCCAAGACCCGCGCCGCGCAGCTTGTCGCCGCTCTACGTGCGATCTGCGAAGAGTGATGCGTACGCGTAACGCCGTGTCCAGTGCTTCGCGACAATTTCCGCAGTTAAAGACCGTGCTCAAACGCGGGCGCGATGCAGAGAATACGACCTGGCAATATCAAAACTCCGTTCATTAATCGTTCATTAATGACCCGATAATCCTATTGGATCAGTCTTGGACACGCTGAAAATACCTCCGATGCCTTCTTGGCCGAGCGCACTGAGCGTACTCCACCGACCGGCAAACGTGGTTCTGCTGTGTAGGTATCCTTCGAACACCCACGTCCCACACCCATCGTCGCCGGCGCTCTTCTATGCACGATGGGCGATGAGAGGCGGGGTAATCTGGAGAAATAGAGACCATACCGGCTTCCTCGTTAAACTTATCAAGCCATCAGATAATCGAACCCGTCCGATAAAGCTATATGAACCCCATGCCGCCTCGAATCGGCCAGGTGTCTGTGGGGAGCGTGAGCATCAAATGCCTCATCAAGACACAAAGGGGCACACCTCGCCTGCGATAACGACATCTAGGGCATGACGAGGGTTCCTACCGCTCTCGGCCGCGCCGTTAAGGCGGACCGGCTCGTAATGGTAGGTCTTCGCCGTGTCGTCGTCGGAAAAGGAAAAGTTAATTTTCTTCCAAAGAGCAGAAAGAAATAACATGACAATCTGTGCACAAACGTGAACACGAGTACCCACTGTAAATTCTTGCTCCCTGGCGGAAAGATCCGATACGACGTGCCCATCAAACCCCTCTTGGGTTTCGATGGGCAACGGCAGCCACGGGCTGAACGTGACATACTCCTCGAGCCGAAACTGGATGGGTTGCCGACATAGGAAATCTTGCCGAACGTCAGGGCCAGGAGAGCCCGTCGAGGGGCATAAAGTCAAAGGTGCAACCTGTCCGGGATGTTAGTCGCGCTACTTTGAAATCCGAGAACTCGCGGACCATATAACAGCCCTCCCAAACACCGGTCAGCAACCCCGGAATATACGCTAGGAGTTCCCAAGCATCTATGGGCGCATGTAGGTGACGGGCTATGCGATAGAAGTCTTCGTCATGCATGCCACTTCTTGATGGCCGTTGCCGTTCTCTCGCGAGATCCGTGTTTGATTCACGAGACTGACACTGAAGGAAGGAATCTGCCACAAGCGGCGTCCTTCTTGAGGTGACCGCAACGAAGTCAGCCATAGTTGGCCCGAGCCGCTCCGTCGCGATTGCGACTGCTCGGGTTGCCGGCAGGTGGGGAGGAACCTGCAGAGGTGTTGCCTCCAAGAATGCAAAGGTCAAGAAGACCGAGGCAGCTAGGAGATTGGGTGAGGATATATCGAAGCGGCTATAGTAGCTCGTATGCGGCAAATGGGCGTCGAATTCATCGCTGGTAACGGTAGGCTGGTCGGGTCCTCGGTATTGCGATCTGCTGGTCGATACTGAGATTCCCCGTTCTGCCGCGCCACTTACGTTTGTCCAGAGGTACTGCGATGCGCTCAGCGTGAATGTATAGCATGGAGTCATATGCTCACCTTTGGCGCGGACTTCATCGTGTAAGGGCGAAGTAAATTTAGAACTTGATTACGATCCCCCACTGGCAAAGAGGATATCTGGTCTGATCAGGGTCATTTAGAAGCGGGGTTCATAAAATAGAATTTGAATGTGGATTACTGTGGGACAGCACCAAGCACGCCACTGAGACGGCCAAGGGCAGGACGCGCTCGTCGCATTCACTGTGTGCACCTGGATGGCACTCGCGGAGTACGCTGAGCACCCAATCCCCGACGCCCGCGGTCCGAAGCTGAAGCTCGTTGAGAGCATCGCTTTCCAGGAGCATGAGGTATGTCGTCCATAAACCCCCTAGGATGTATCGCCCATGGACTTGAGAGAGGCGTATCCGGCGCAGCACGCGCCGGCGCGCTCGAAGCTCCGAAGCCAAGCATGACGTCGTCCTCGTACCATACCCCTCGCGACGAGCGCAACCACCGAGGTCGAACTTTTCGCGAAAGATGCGCGCGTAGAGTTGCGGACAGGACTCGAGGGAGAGGAGACGATGGATGTGTCGACAGGAGAGCAGGAGCTGAAGGAGCGCGTCGAGGGGTGAAGTGGGTGAAGGGTCTGTGGTGAAGAAAGCTATGTGCGTTAGCACGTCGAGGGGAATTCGATCCAACTGCGAAGGCATGGTATGACGACGGACGGACCGAGCAAGGAGCCTTAAATACTTCTGTGCCAGGACTGTGCAGCGGAATGCCGTTCATAGCGTAACGAGATCGCCGCATCGTTAGATGGGGAACTTGGCCTTTCCTGTTGGGAAAATCATGTTCAATAGTCGCACTGCAGCGTGCAATAGCAAACGCACGCACACACTTTCAGATCAGATCTCGTATTTAAGGCATGGTTTCGCGTGCCTGGTCGTGATTTCATTTAGCCACCTTCGCTTTCCTGCGGACTCGGACGGTGGCAGGGTCCGCTGTTAGCTTACCAGAAGGTGACACAGCTACTCGAGGAGAAGCGATCGTGACAGATTCTTATCCCTCGCGAGTTTAGTACCTTCTCCCGAGCTACGGGTGTGTGAGAAAGACGGTGAAGTGATCAACAAGACATCTAGGGCTCACTCCTTGCCACCCCATGCCCAACATACCCGCCACGACGCCACCAAGCAGGTCCGATGGGAGCGTACCAGCGATTCGATCCGCGCCGAGCCCTTCGTCATATGCAGGTACGTCTCTTGTGTAAAAGCTAGATCACAATTTCCAATGTACCTATGGCATGCGAGTCCGACTGGGCAGACAGACCGGGTGCCACCGGCTCCCTGTCAAATGAGAGGCGGAGATGAATGTGTTTTTGCGTGAACTGTGGTTGCCCTACGCCGTCCCAATCCGGTCGCGTGCAGCTGGAAACCGCTCGGAAGAGCTACATCTGACATGGAGATGAGCCCAAATCATAGCCCCTTTCAGAACACTGCATTGCATTCCCCATTCAACATCGTGAAGCTAACCTTGTCCCACTGATCGGGGTTGATGTGAACATCACCAAGCCCACGCGCCACGACCCGACCAGCGATTCGCGAGCATTCATATCGCCTTGGTCGGTATCCGTTCAGGTCACCGTACACAGCTTGCAACATGCGAGTGTTTGATGCAACGAACTGCCTCTGCCAGCAGGCGAAAACCCCCCCACCAATATCGCAAAGCAACTCGAGGTTATATCGCCTACGTCACATCTTTGCCGTACAACTACATTGATCACTTGTTCTACCTCCTTTCGCAGTGCACATACATCCAGACACGTCGAGTCTAAAGCTCTAGAAACATCCGTTAGTCGAAGAACGACTGGATACACGTCTTGCATACTCTGCATAGCTGCGATGTCCGTGCTCTGGACATAGTCCTCGAACTCCGCGATCGTCTCCTGCAATTCATCCAGAGATATGAGCTCGTCCTCTGACGTCGAATGAGTCTTCTGAAAAAAACGATGCAAATAGAACTTGTACGAACCAACAACGAGCGTGATTTGTAACTTCTTAATACCAAAGCCAACAGCGACCAGCTTGCTCGCACCCCATACGAGACCCTCCTTTTCGATTGATCGGACAGCGTCCTCCAGAGCTTTCATATCAGTCTCATCATCCCAAGGCTTCACTTCCAAGGTGACAACAGACTGTTGCAAATTACGTTAGCAATTATATAACATCCATCGAGATGGTATGAACCTTGGCGATCGTCTTTGGCTTGTTGGCTTTCTTTGCGTTATACGCAGCAACGCGTTCGGCCTTGATTCTTTCAGCTTCCTCGTCCACTTCCTCCTCTTCGCCAAATAGGTCGATTTCATCATCCTCTTCGGCCGCGGCAGGAGGTGCAGAGTTCTCGGAGGTGGCAGTCTGAGTGAATGTCTGCCCGGCGGTACTGCTCCCGGGCAACGTGTCGAATTCCGCGCTGTAAGATGTGATGTGCGAGTACCACCTGGCTACATGTGGGTGGGTGGAAGGGGTTGGGGCAGTGACCGTTTTGTAGACGTGCACATCAGCTTGGGAAGGCGTGTATCTAAAACGAGCGTTATAGTCAACATGCAGCTCATTTAAAACAAATGATGACATCAGATAGCCAAGGAAAAGAAATTGTCTGCATACTGGTGCAGCGGTGTCTAGTCGCTTCTTGGAAACACGGACCATAGCGTCATGTTCATCAGGTGTGATCGGAAAATAGGACCGAAATACTGAAAGGACTCAGACTCACCCTTCGACGTATGACCTTGTGGCGAGGTGCTGCTCGAGGGCGGTGAGGTTGGCAGACATGTTGACGTGTAAGACGACTGGGGGTGAGGATTGCAGTGAGATGGCCGGGATGAAGAGAGATCGATCCGAAGCATTTTCTCTGATTCCGATATTTCTGTTTAGGGTAGGCCCACAGTGTGGTTTTCACCGCTCGTCGTTGATTGGCTGGGGTCCTGTTTGGGAAGTGGGCATCTCATTTACCTTGCCGCTGAGCAGAACTAGATACAACGGTACGGTCCACTTTCTTGATACTACCACTCAGTCTGCCATATGTGAGGGATTTCATATGCTCCTCAACTGTGGCTTTGGCGACTAACCATCTCATGGAGAATCCCCCCACAGCCGATTACTTGCGGCAATGAAGACCGTATTCCCGGAACTTGGTCTGCCGCATAAGGCTGGTCGACCAATGCGTACGAGTAATCTGCCAATACGGTGTGTTACGTTGACAAAAGACGACTCTTCATGTCATCCCGCTGAAAGGAGAGCACTGATCGGGTGTGTGGTTCCAAAAAGGGCAAAAATAACCCAAAAATAAAAGTTGAATTCGTCTCTCCAGCAGCTTTTTCGAACTGTTGATTACTAGACTATGGTGCGTTCATCGACAATCACTATTAGTTCTCCTCCAATACAGGTACGCGGTCAATGTCATCGTGAGGGGCACGTGCTGGTGAAGCGATAACGTATGAGACCTGCGAGGATTTGGTGTCGGGGAAATTCGTCATATCAATGAAACCAGGGATCGACAACATGTGGGCACCAGGGACACCCCCTCAACGCTCCTTGCTGACCCCAGCACGAACATTGCGTAATCTCGTATCCATGTCTGGGCGTCTGTCGATTTCCGCGCCTGCTTATCATTCACATGATTGATCAGTCAGGGAGTTCTTTGTGGATTCCAGTCCTTCGGCGAATGCCACCAGTCGACAACATTAAGAAGGTGGCGTGGTGACGTTGGTGCCCGCTTTTTGGTATAAAACAGTTGCGCCGATTAAATTCGACGGAAATTGCTCACGAGCGTTGGTTTCATACAGCCTGCTGTCGCACAGGTTGTTATCCGTGGCTGTGTTCTTACTCCAGTGACAGCTGTCCTATTCTCACTCACGGCGTCCCATCAACGTCCCCCAACAAATTCCCAGCGACCGAATAGCCTTTTTTTTATACGATGACAGGGACGGAATTTTGGTCCAACTTGAAGAATCCATAACGTAGTCAGTGGATCTTCCATTCTTCCCGCCTTATCCAATTTGAGACATGGAGTTTGCAAGCCCATTGAATAAGAGTGTGGTGATGGTGACTTGACATACTTGCTCATAAGGTGATATGAGCGTTTCTGTGTGCAATGGAAATAGTGGTCACACGAACCCGAACGTGGATCAATTGGTTGTGCTCTAATCTCAATGAATGATAAGCCTCTTTACCCAACTAGACTCGGAAGACTCAAGTCCTCAAGGAATGTATTGGACTCTGACTCGAATTTTTTTGTTGTAGTCAGTTGCGAGGGGGCCCCAAGAATATCATCCCGACACAGTGTTGCGACGAAGGAGGCTGCAAATGACCGAACTCCATTTACGTGGGTCTTGCCCGAACATGTAATAGGCTCCCTGAGCTTCTCGTATTCTCCGAAGCATGATTGCTCGCTCTAGGCTCCAATGAAACGGACTATGATGCACTGACTTCCTCTCCGATCGGACGGTTCGGGACTTTGGTATACCAGTAGCAGCCACTGCAACAAAAAACATTGACAGGTCGCCGGCCTCAATGCCGGTTCATCAATCATACTAAGTAATATATTGTCCAATTCTTTCTCGCTCTTCCACCGAATTCTTTGTGGTGATTCCTAATAGTTCTTCGGATTCTAGGAAGCGAGTATATTGTCATGTGGGGTGCCAATATGCCCGCCGGGTTTTAATTTATAGCTCTACTTTTTCCTGACCGCGTATTGACAATCCGTCACGGTGTACTCTCCGACTCCGCCAAATGTCTCGGCCATATCGAAAAAAAAACTCAGCAAAAGCGTCGGGTATGTACGCTCTTCATGGATTCCAGCTCAGTTCACCTGGTAACGGATATCGATATTCGAATGGCCGTCTCGGCTTGTCCCCATCGAAACTTTGAACGGCTAAGTTTGACTTTCAGCGAGTGGACTTAGCCGAGAACCTGGTAAGACTTTTACGTTACTAGTATGGTCTCGCCTTCACGATGATTGGCGGAGCGGTCAGTCACTGCGGGAATCGCTTATTAGGAGCTCAGGGGCCACATATGCTCCGACTCGGTGTCGGGCAAACCGGCGTGAATTTTCTTCCAATCCAATCTGAGATTTATGGGCTCATTTAAATGACAGATCCGCCCCATCGGGATCCTCCGAAGAAGGTCCCGAAAACACATGCCGCGATCGCCTACGTATCTGTATGTTTTTCCATCAATCGGGTTTAACCGGTAAGGTTGCAGCTCATTGGCACGAGCTAATATCGGGTGCACCGAGACAGATCAAAGTGCACTGACGGCGTCTCTTGACCGGAGTTCGCGATGCCGCTACGCTTACACCCGTGGGAGGTCGCATGTGCCGTGATGACGGTCTAACCCTTTCAAGAGCACTCGAAGTCACCGTCTCTCGTCGTGACTCAGTACATATTACTTATGGCTATCTCTCCACCTCAGCCCGCACACGAGCATGCCCGCGACTCTCTTCAGCGCATCGCCCCAATTGATACACGAGCTTTCCCTACTCGCTGTCCAGGACACTCCTTGCATCACTCCGATTACTTTCCGCCCTCTCCACCTCACTTGCCGGATGTCACATGCGACATCGTCATTGGATGCGGGCGCCGTCTATTCCATACTGTTCTTGGAGAAGTTCGATGTGTCCTCACCGCGTCGTCACCTGATGCAAGACCGGCTTGAGGTTCGGAACGTGGAGGACGAGGTCAAACAGCGCTATATTGCTCTACAGATCATACAGAGGAGAGATATATGGAGTCCTAACCTGGCGGAGGCGTTCGAAACACTTTACGTCATGCTTCTCGAGGACGACGGGCGCAATTGGGAGCAAGTCCTTTGGGCAGGTTTACCCACTTTTATACCCATGTTCATGCGTGAACGTTTGCTCGAGGGCGCATCCGATAATCATGGGTGGCCTCTGGAAAACGAGCTCAATACCTTGGCTATTGCCTTGTTTTGGTTGATCAGCTCTCGAGGTAGGTGTGACTTAGTGTTACTGCACGAACTGGCGTCACCCTCATTACTCACATAGATCGCCTTGATCAAGAGACCGACGAATTCAGAGAGGAGATCATGGCATATCTCGCTCCATTCGCTCTCGCAGGCTTTCGTGTACGTGCGTTCCCTATGTACCTGCACAGGATCTGACGTAGCAAACCAAGTATCCATGTTTCACTTCCCCCGAGGATCTACTCCTCGGATCCGGAAGCGCATCGAAAGCTGGCGTTTCAAATTACGGGAGTTGTCCAGCCGATCGACCTACCAAAATTACGCTGGATTATTTTGGCCAACCGACTACCTTGTGCTTACCCCCAGTTGCTCCGTTTGCGATATTGAGCTATTTCGCGCGGATAGAATATTCCCGTCTCAAAGTTCCACCCGAGCTCCCTTTAAATCGTCAGGATGCCATCGCTAAAGGTATTCTTTGCGGACCCACGCGGGACGATATCGATGATTTTAACGCCCGATGTGCGACACGGGTGCCCGCTGGCCGTTACAATGACCCATTTGATGAACTTCTTAAAAGCCGCAGACACGATCCCGATTGGCGTCGTTCGTTGTCTAGCTCCGATTCGGCATCGCCGCATTCCTCATTGGTATACTACATTCCGGACACTTTTTCGGGACGTTGGCAGGGATCTTTCATAGTAAGTTGGCCATTTCGATCGTTTTCTCTCAAGCTCAGTTTTCCAGGCACCTTGCATGGAGGATTACCGATCGATGGTTTGCTCTACTGAAGCACCATCACCTTTCCCGACTTTTGGTCGGTTCCCTCTTTATGTCCACTTCCGCGAGTTATATTGCTACTCTCCCTCGACGCCTCTGCCGGTTGCGGAGGATAAAATTTCATTTTTCAATGCCTTTTTGCCTCTCGGGTGTCAGTGGCACGAAGACGAGGTAGGCTGCCGACCTTCCGTTTTGTTCAGTGGGTTGAATGATGTGAACCTAACAGTCAGGAATCGAGTTTGTCGGTCCAAATAACTCTTTTAGAACGTACTACACACCGCTCCGGCGATCCAGAGATGCAAGCAATGTCTCGAACACGGGAGCGCTAGATGTTATCATCACTGGAGTAGTACGTGGACTTGGATTTGATTACGTTCATCGGATGACGGTTTCTGTCAGACGGAGGCACCGTACGCCACAGCGTGGAATGGATACAAATATATAGGAAGGATCCGACCATCGGATGGGCTCGTTGTGCTCTTGCGTGAGCCGGTATGTGGCTCGTTCTGACACCGTTCCATTAATGGTCTCATTGGGTTCTACAGTTGGATCCTCAGAGAGTTGACCTCGGACGTGCATTATTTCGAGGTTATGGCAAGTCTTTTGGTAAAATTTGCTAGGGTGCAGCTCACGATCCTAAGCAGTCATTTCTTCGCGCAACTTTGTCGGCAGATGGAGGCATATCTCAAGTGCGGTGCAGCCAGCGGAATGGGAATCTATATTCAGCATATGTAAAGAGGTAAAATTATCGTAGACCCGCTAAATTACATGTAGCACCCTGCAGACTAGCGCTTAGCTTAGACCATCAAGGGCATGGACCCTATGGTCCTGGATATATTTACAATTTTACATAGTACCCTTCTAAATTCGGTAAGCGGACTATGTATTGCCGCGACGCACAACACGTCGTCTTGTTGGAATCATGATGACCACCTCGCTGGGATCTGTTCCTCAAGAAGTCCTTGAACACATAGCTTTCTTTGCAGCGACACAGAGTCTCGTCGGACCCCCATCGGGCTTACCCCCATTACTCCTGACATGCCACAGTATCTGCCAAGCGCTGTCTTTTGAATCTAACCCCTACCTCTATGCTCGCATATTTAGCTACAAATTTGACACGAGGTCCGTCTTCCGTCGACTCGGCTCGCACGTCAATGCACCTCGAGTCCTCGCCAATGAGCTAAAGAAGAGGTGGATACACTTGAAGCGAATCAGGGCACGCACGCATTCTCGAATACGACATCAAGCATCATGTCAACCGTCTAGAACGCTGATCGACTTACTTTGGTTAGCTTACCTCATGATGCTCGAGAACGATGGAAGAAATGAACGGCAACTACTGGACTATGCGGAAATGGATGTTTGGCTGATGGAGTACTGGTTCGACGACGAGGGGGCATCCTCGGCAGCGCACATGATTATTCAACATGTTTGGCCCACTGAAGACGAGAAGAACTCTGTTGCAATGTGGCTCTTATGGTTTCTTCTCCGGCCTGGTACGTCATACATGCGTCGGTCGCAAGATCCGGAACGACGAGCTTTCACAGGTCCCATCATTCGGAATATCACTAAATTCCCTCATATGAAGAGCATCATGAAAGTGATCGCCCTGGCGGCTAACCATGTCTGTCTCCTTGTTGACTTTTCTGTTCTGATCTGCTCATCCATGGATGGCTTTTCAAGTATCCAATATGCCACCCATCCTGGACCGATTTTCTCCCCCGATCGGAAGCGATGCTGCCACCCAGTGTTATTACACATTTTTCCGAGACGTATCAATTGACTCCGCCGACCCTCGCTCCTGCGGCGATTCTCATTTTTCTCACTCTGGAATTGCGAATCTTGCCCCCACAGGCAAACCACGCGGGAGGTCGCTCACTGCAATTCCCCGCAAGCTTCTCGTCGACCATGAGAAGAAGCGAGGATTGGAACGCAGACTGGTATCGGTGCATCAATTTAGGCCAGGACGATCGTTGTAGAGCATTCTCGCATCCATACATCCTGGGTTCCATAGAGGGCGTGTGGGAGGGCGTCTTTGGCGTTAGTATATGAACACCGCATTGCTTGATAAATCGGTCTCATTTCCCCTCTCAGTATACAGAATTCAGCGCATATTCGATGTTGCTCTCCGGGGGAGCACCGCCCGTGATTAATCACTGTTCGGTAGCCCACCATCGGCAGACGTGGAAGCTGCGTGAATATTATCTTGCTGAACACCAAGAACTCACTGGAGAGAAGCCTCGACCTTTGGGATCCGGTGATCCGTTGAAGGCCCACTTTCCCACAGGAACTCGATTGCAGGAGCTCTCGGACTCTGTCGTAATTCGCGAGCCCGGGAAAGATGCGGTTCACTATTGGCGGGCATCCCATCCCAAGTCCGATGGCCACACAGTGATGGATATCGTCATTTTGGGAGAGGTATTGTGTTTTTCTTTGTGGGTGCGAGTTTACTAACTCTGAGTAAGGGTCACTCCGCTTGGGGTCAGTTCAATCTGTACGGTCGTGTGCGTCCGCTGGATGGCCTTGTTAGTTTCTCAAAAGAATACGTATGATTGATCGCTTCTTGCTCGGATCGATTTCGTCATTGATCCCTCTTGTACTAGGTCGAAGGTGACAGAGGGAGGTGGCTGTACCGAGGATACCTGGTCGGCAACATCGATGGACATATTTCCGGTCGGTGGCGAGATACGCTTAGCCCAAGTGGCGTTCCAGGATATGAAGGTTGCTTCGGATTGAGCAGGAGGGGATGATGGGATGATGGACCGTAGTTCGCCCTAGGTTAGGATCCTGAAAACCAGATGTCGAATAACCGTACCGACGGAACGGAAGTGGAATTGGCGGCCTTGTGCCAACGATTCTCATCACTTCGAGACATCGACCCGGCCCGCATAAAATTTCCGATCTGATCGGTCTGCGGACTTTATGCTGTCAACTGATCGCGGTCACTCGTTTATACCAAACCCTGACAAGTTCCACAGAGAAATTCATCCATATGGACGGGTATATTCTATGAGCTCTATTCCTGGGATCGATACAAAAGTCATCAATGAGCTATCGCTACAGTCAGCAGAGACAAATCAAGATAAGATAAAATACGTATGGTGGATGGTGGATGAACGCCTAGAATCTGAAAAGGGGGTATATGATAGCTTGGCGATTAGTGGGTAAGTGAGTCATAAGATACTATCCGGGTGAGTCTAGTGCGATTATAGATGATTTCGGCCGAAGTATGAGCATTAGGAGGTCTAATGATAGCGTATTAGTAGAAGATTTGGAAATTAGAAATATAACTCACGATAAATATGTACTGCGGAGAAGTCTGAATGGAGAGAGTCATTGAAAACAAGCGCGGCGTTTGACGAATGGGTCCGATACCCCTATCTTCGAGGACATAGCGGGCAGGGTAGATCATATCGGACCTGGGGAGGGGTGTGTGGTGCATGACATGGACGTCCAGATCTACCTCTTTCACAGGGAACCAGGTGATGGAATCGCGTCTGGTGTGTAGTACAATAGGCGGAGTATTGAGTGCACATGTCCTCGATTTTTCGCTGAAGTCTGAAGCTCACCAGCACATACCTTTACTATTTAATTGGCCATCATTTCTGTGTCTGTGGGGCTACAGATTTGAAACACATGAGTCTGGAGAGTGGCGCCGTTCATTCGTCCAGTATCTCTGGACACACTACGAACTCTGCATTGACTGGTCCATTTTAAAAAGGGATATGTCAGTCAAGCTGGGTCGCATGCTATACATGCAAATGCCTACAAGATGAAACACGACTTACCTGTGAAGGGATGTTGGACATGCGCTTGACACTTCAAGGCAAGATTTGTGGCGGGACGTCAGACAAACAAGGAAGTGAAAGAGTACCGACACACTGGAATGTGCGCCCTCATGCACCGAGAGCGCTGTAGGGACCCACATAATAAAATGCAGAGAACATGAACACCGAGCTGCCCGCCGTGTGCTCACCTCAGAGGAATAACGGAGGAACTATCACAGTGCTGAACGACTCGGAGGTGTCCCGGAACGCCGCTGGGTTTAATTACCAATTGCGGCAGGTGAAGTATTCAGCTCAACTCCATCAATCCACACAGCGGGCTCCCAAAAACACGTTGGCTAGTGATCACCACATCGTCCCTCCCTGAGATGGAATTTGCGCCTGTGGGTCCTCGCGTCGCTTCATTATCATCTACCGACGAACCTTTGCCCAGCCAAACCTGAACATTTCCAAGTTGAAGCGCAAGATGGATATTAGCGGTCTGACTCTACAGATTACTGGAGAGAACGTTTTCGCAAAGGGAAGATTTTACATGCTGTGGAAGGTTGTTATGTTCTCCATCTTGCTTATGACGTTCCTGAGACCACCGCTGGTAGGACGGCAACTTCATCGTTATTCAAGCCGAGCCATGGTGGCGGCCCGGCGTTGATCCAAGTATCGCGCTTCCCTTTGGTCACTACCTGGAAGAACATCGAGCACTCTGGCACCTTCAAGAGGTTATACACACCATGCTTGACAGGATCGTGTTCGACGGCGAGAACAACTGGGCACATCTAGTCCGCCTGAAGGATAATTCTTATCGCCTGGTCTACACGAAGAGACGGTTGATCCACAACTGCCCAATATGGACCAAGGTATGTACTGGCGTCTCATTTTAATTTATCCCCGCTCATAGGTGTGCCGCAGGTGGTGGAGCTGGATGACATTGAGGTACTTGTATTACACCAGGAATGTCGTCAAAATTATTGACTGTGTTTTCTCACCTAGCTGACACGATTCGCGTCTGGTCTGTGCTGGGAAGGGATCTACAAAGGCAATCAGTTGTCTGGGTCTCCAGGGCGACTGCTAACTATCGTGTGCAGGGAAGGACGTCGATATTTTCATTGGCTGGGAAGATATGTGGGCGGCATATGTATCCGCCGAAAGCCGTGGACAGAAGCTCGTACAATCTATGGGCGTAGGACACTACTTCTTTGATCTCGAAGCTCACGTTTCCAAGAATGGAGTCATTGTTGGCATTATGAAGGAGGCCCTTGTCGGACGTATGTACCCTCTTGCCATGGATTATCATTATTATCAATGGCTCATTCAACACAGGATGCGTCACGCCCGCTGACCGTTCCGCCGTTTTCGAGGCGGTTGCTGATATCCAGCGACACGGTATCTTCTTCGTATTCGAGAGATGTGACATTTATATCACGGAGCAAGGCGTGCGCTTCGCGGGCGCGTCCAGTGCAAAGTACTACCGAGACCGCGATGCACTTGCCGAAGAAGCAAAATTCACATGGAAAACATTGGCAGATATCTTCAACCATATGGACGATGATCGTATGAGAGGTCGGCTAACCGGCTCTCGTTCGCTGAGCTCAAGCGCCTTCATCATCCCTCGCCTACCTTCCCCAGGTCGTCCGATAACCTTGACGCCCGAAGAGGCTATCATTCGCTGGGTCTCGTCGATTACGACGTCCGACGCATTCTGTGAAGGTTCCGCGCTCATCAAATTGCATAAGCTGTATCGTCCGTCTGAACACTCTGCAACTCGTCGTGACAAGCGGATCAAAGGTGACAATAGAGCTCTTCTTCCACCCGACGATTTCTGTGGTGAACTCGAAGCCTCTGTCGCAAGAGTTGTATCTTTGGATGAACCTCTAGTTGTCAACCGCCACCCAGGTGCACGGCATCATCCCTATGCGCGTCCAACTTCAAGGCGATTGCTGCTACCTCAAGAATCTGATCTAGCACTGACAACTTGAAGTACGATAATGTCCCGGTGTTGCTCCGTATATTACGACCCTTTTGGAAATGCACTTACATTTTGCTCTCTTTATTGTATAGTCGTCTATATACTCATGTCATGCACTGTACGTATGCACATCGTTTCTTGCGTTACAACTTGAAGACAGTATCCCCCTAGTGGATCTAGATTCTAATGATATCTATTATGACGGAGACCGATTTACATATTTAGTTGTACATAAACCCGATGTACTCGCTGTTCCGATTTTTTTCGACCTGCAAAATAAGTAAATGGAAACATGCCTTGTGTTGGACAAAAAGAATTTTGGCTGGATGACAGAGGCCTGGCCAAGTGGCGCGCCAACAAATTATCAGGAAGGGGACATCCTTGCCTCATAAAAAGTGCTCGCCGTGTGCAAACTGGAAAGGGAAAAAAAATAATGAGCTCAATTGGGCTAGGACCACCGTAATGATGTGGGTCGGAGAAGCTGAGTATGAGTATGAAACCAAGGACCAAGTTTCAGGGTAGTTCCTAAGCGCTGCATTGAATTTGCCCAGGACATTAACCGACAGCTCCACGTTCCAGTGAGAGCTGATGGGTAACACGCCCACACGGCGAAATATTTCCCGACTAAGGAACAGGTATGAGTGTCAACGCTGAACACGGAACCGGGATAGACGCCGTCAATTCACGGACATAGATGGCGGGACCGTGGTCGGATGCAGGCTGCACAGGAACCGGAAATGTGACGTACGGGACTTTCTGTGGTGGCTGATGAGCTTGTGCGGAATGTGGCGGCCGCCGATCAACAAGCAGAATGGGGGGCGCGGTTCGGTGACCTGCGTGCTGGCCGACACTGTGCGGTAGACTTGACAGTGGTTCGAGCCCGCTAACCGCTCGTTGCTCTGCTCGTTATCCGTGACGCGAGGTAGCGTTAGGAGGTTGCTGCGTCGGCAGCGTCGCTAACCTCCCAGTAAGCACTGAATAATTGCCATAATGTAGGGGGAGGAAGTGCAGTGAGAGATACCAATACAACGGCCCGAGTCGTTGAAGACCAAGTTGTTTCCAGATTGGTGCAGAGTTGTTTGGCAGCGGCCTTGGAATCAAACAAGACCCACGGTGGGGCTCAAAGCCACTGACCTACACCACCGATATCACATCCCCACAGGTGTCACAGCGACTTGCAATTACAGTCTACCATGTCATCGTTGAGTATTAGATGACTTCCTCGTGCCGTCAAGCTGACCCAGCTGCAGTGATCAAGTCCCTCCCAGCACCCCTCATCAGGCATGTGCAGCGCCATTCATGAAACGTACACCCTCAAGAACAACGCTTTCGAACACCCTCTCTACCCGAAAGCGGAGGCGGGTTTCTATTCCTTCCTTCGATCTGGAGGCCGAACTTGGTATTCCCACCACACCAGAGCCAGCCGTGGAAGAAACTGACGTGAGTGATATCTTGTCCTTTGTACTTCCTTGGACCTTCGCCGCCATGCTCGTTCCCAGGCAGATCGATTTGTGGCCATTCGGTCCCCCTCCTCTATACCCCTTCACACAACTCCTCGCACGAATCGCATCGCCAAGTCCTTTGGGCTTCTAGATGACCGTATCTTGACCTACACCGAGGGGCATGCGTCACCATCCGAAACACGACTTCGGTCCATGTTACGCCGGAGCGTTTCCGAGCTCTTCAACGTTCCTCGGTCGACTTCTTCTGTTTCAGCGAAAGCGAATCTTGCCGCTCGCAGGCAATTCGTGATGGCCTTGGACGGTCCGGGTATCTCACGGGACCCGTTCGCGTTTTCCATGACGTGGTCCCGGACGAATTGCATCGGAGTGGCATTCAAGTCTGACGTATATTTCCAAAACCTCGAAACCCGTGCGATTGTACGTTTATGTCGCGTCTCGGTGGACGATGGTCCGGTCCACAGCATCGATTGGCGCGATGAATCCCACCCGCACATCTTGGGCCTCGGTACAACGAATGGTAACGTTCGCGTTTGGGATGCATCAACGCTGACGCAGATAGCCGATTGGTCGGACGATAAATCGCCGGTAGGGGGTATGCACTGGAGCGAGAGTGTGTTGGCTGTCGGAAGAAAAGATGGACGAGTGTCACTCTTTGACCTGCGAACTCCGAAAGAGATCCGACAAACGAAGGGCCACAAACGACATGTTCATGGTGTCAAGTGGTCGCCGGATGGCAAATATCTGGCAACGGGGGATCACTCAGGAACCGTTCACATTTGGGATCAACGGGCGGCCAATTACTTCACGTCTGGTGACAAAAAACTTCTTGCAAAGCATGACGGACCAGTGAAGGTGAAGTCCACCACCTTGGTCCCGTGACCTCGTTGAACTGATCTTGGTAGGCCATATCGTGGAGCCCATGGCAGAGCGGTCTCGTAGCCACCGGTGGGACATTCCCGGATGGCGCAATACAAATCTTCGACGTCAACAAGCTGTCGGCCGTCTTCCCCCCGCTAATCATTAATACGTGCACGAATGTTACTTCGCTTCATTGGTCGCCGCACTGCAAAGAGCTACTGAGTACACACGGCTCGTCCTGGACGAGGTCTCAAACTCTCGATGACTATCCTCCTCCAACAAAAGAAGCACCGATCACTCCCATCACGAACTCTATGACAGTTCATTCATACCCCTCTTGCGAAAGGATTGTCTCTGTTGTTGGTCACAGCGCTGCCATCGCACATTCATGTATCGGACCAGATGGATGCTCTATATTTACTGTTAGTCCTGCCGAGGAGACCATCAAGATGTTCAAGGTTTGGGCTACACCCGGAATCCAGGCAAAGGATGATGAACAAGGACTTGGTCGTAAGAACACCATTCGCTAGACGCACGCATACTGTATCATGCACCTGCACCCCCACTGACATACTCTTGTTGTATTGCCAAACCAGACGACACTGCTTGCTACATCTTGTGATTGTTGTAGTCTTATGTTATCTCTAGCTGGTTTGTGATTCTACTGGTAGGAAACTGCAGAAGTCTGTTGTTGTAATATGTATGGGATACATAGTTGTTGGTGGGCACAAAACCGTGGTCTTCCAGTATCGAGTCTAAGGGACAAACTACAAGTACACGATGGCATGTCGGTTGCAGTGTGAAACTGTAACAGCCACTGCCCGGATGTCCGACGCTCTCGAATTGAACGCCAACTTCCAAGACGCCAGTCCCCGACTCCGGCGGGTCCGTCGGCGCTTCGCGCGTGCGCTTGTTGGCGGTGTGACATACCGTCCAGCTGTGGAGATCGACGTGTTGGCCGTCTTTAATTGCCGAAGCGGAGCTTTAAATTGGTTGACCGGTCGACCAATCAACCTGATTCTACCGTCAATGACGGGACTACAGCTTCGCAGCACTACTATCAACTGTAACAACATTTGACGTCGGCAAGGTTCAAAGCTTAATGGCACCGGGAGGTAGGGATCTTCACGTTTCTCGTCGCTCAGCTTTGCTCACCCCTCGATGCTTACAGAACCTCGAGAGGGCAATAAGCCAGAGCCACTCGGCAACGTTGGCTTGCTCATCCTTGTAACGACCTGCACGCTGGGCTTGTTGTATCTCTTGTGGCGCCGTGCAAGCAATTTGCGTGCTGTCGTTTCGCATCAGCAAGTATCTTGGGCTTGCGACCTGACATGGCCCTGACGTTTCTTCAGACTGAAAACATGGACCACGCAAGAGGGACAGATTCGCCTCTCCGAGGACGACGGTCCAGCAGCAACTGAATTCTTGGTTGATGACGAGGCGCCTCGAACAACAGATCACAGCGATTCTGCTCCCCAGGCGACAAGCGCTTTGGGAAGTAATCACACCGCACAGTAAAGTATGTACACCGTTCATGTTTTGCTTCTCTCTCTCTTATAGTCTTCCCGCAGACCCAGGCTGGTCGTAGTTTCCCGACCCTATGTAACGTACGAAGCTTTAGCTGTACCCTTAGGCACCCATAACCTTTCACCGCGGGTTGACGGTGTTTGACGGTGTCTGGATTACCAAAAATTGTCGCACGCCGTTTGCTTCAGGACCACCAGTTCTTGGTTGTTACCTCGGATGGCACATCAACTAATACAATTGCTTAGCATTGGAACACTTCTGGGTCTACCAATGGGATGCCGCCCATCGCAGATTGGGCAGGTCACAGTAATCTGGTCATGATTCAGCGCTCAGCTCAACCACAGACATATTATACTTTGATATACCCACGGTGTCTACCACACCGTCAGATTGACGGGTCGGTGTGTACCTGCACCCGCCAAGGGTCTGCGGGTACGGGTGCGGTGTTGACGCGGAAACCCTACTAGTAGAACTTCAAACACTCGCCTAATAGAATCGAGCCAGAGGATTTTCGTTGGCTCACGAGGTTCAAAGGGCCGGAAAACGTTTGTATCCAAACGGAACCACGACCAGCGTCCCACATTCTGGAACCGTAAGTCAAACGAACTCCCGGGCCCTTGGAACGCTCTACAGAGTAGCGCCAGATGTTTTATGCGGTGCCGTGGTTTATCCATGGGTCATCGTGGGTGCATTTAGAAATTAGAATCACCTCAGTTCCCATTCTTGCCATATAAAACGTCGACGCACGTATCACCCAGCAGTATACCTCCCCTTCATTCAGGCCGCTATGCTCAGCCTTGAAGCTTTCATTGGGTTCGACGCCCGTGGGCGGTGCCTATGCGGCAAATGACCTGTGTCTCTTTCAATTCGACTTCGAGTTCATCCGACTTTACCATCGTGTCAAACAGTCGGGCCGCACCTATTTACTACTCTTCAGAGGACTGGGGTGGCGTCCAGCTCGCGACTACGAACTTTGCGGCAGACATCAAAAACGCCGGTGATCCCAAGCCGCACGAAATGCAAACCGAGTTCTTCATCACCTGCGACTGGAACTCCTCCATCTGGACCCCGGACAACCTCGGCACCTTGTCTACAGCTGGGCCCAACGTGAATTTGCCCTCGACGATTCCGACTCGCAAACGATCACCGAGATCATTTCCAACGTGACCAGGTACAACTCGAGGCGCAAGCCGGAGATGTTGAACGCGACGACGTACAGTCTGGTCAACTACCGCGAGGCAGAGATCATGATTCAAGATTGGGACACGGTGTTAAACGCGTCGACGACGATATATGAAAGGGTGTCTGCGGCGATGCAGCCCGCTTTCTTTGAGCTTGTGCAACATCCTGTCGCGGCAAGTCATACCGTCGCGACGATGTGGATTTAATGCGGGGCGTCACGATTATGACATATGTCGCGCCGTCTCTGAATGCAAATGGGGACGATCGGCCACTCGCATCTGCAATCCAGGTGGACGATGAGATGGCGCAGACAGAGTACTTTATCCCGTATGCTGCACCGGGGACGATGCCCGCTGCATGCCGCGGGGCGGGATGGATGGATTCGCGGCGACAAACAGTGTGGCTGTGACGACCAACTTTACGGCGGCACCGGGTTGGGTCTGAAGAGGATCTTGGCAGGTAGGGATCGTACATTGACGATTGGCTTGTAGCTATGGATGGTCGAGCCTGCATCGGGAAGTCATAAGCGCTGGGCCAGTGCTGGGCCAGCACGCTAAGCGTCGTTTACCATTTTGAGCGTCGCTTATGTGTATTTTGGCCAATGAGAGACTCACAAAAGTGTGGTGGAATGAGTACGTTATTTGTGCGGTCTCCTGATGTGCTGTTATTGAAGTTACTGTACGCGATAGTAGTACAGTATGTACAATGCCACGGTGTGTACTTGGCGGCGGTTACCTTTGAATAACCTTTCAATGAGCTTGGCGATGAGCCACTCGTGACCTCATCATACTTCGACGGTAAGTTCTGGACGCCTTTCACTTGAGTACCCTAGCAGCTAAAGCAGGTTGAATCGTAGTAAAAACTCGAATGTGGCGAATTCCCTGATAACCGTCTACGGACACAGTCATCGCCGGCTGCCAGATATGCAGCACAAACGGTTGCGCACAAACGCCTCGATCACGCCACTTTGGAATTATGATACCGTTCCTTGCAGTGCTGAACCCAGTTTGGCATAGAACTGCTTGGCGAAGCGCCCAAACCACACTGGATGTAATCATTCAATGGGTCCGAGTCCTCTCCCACTGGCACCATTTCGTTTCACCGGAGCTCCGAGCCTAGTACTAGGTCGCCGCACGGACACGGCATCAACGGATCAAGGTGGGCCATTCGGCGGCTTCAAAATTATCAGCATCGGCCGTTGGAGAGTCCGCAAGCGATAACGTTACTCGTCAGCTTTGCAGATCCAGGGGACAACGTGGCTTCTTGGCGTCACCGCTGACCTCAGGTTCTGTTCGCCCTGATCCGTGATGGGCCGAAAAAGGTGGGGGCTTCACTGTATAAAAGATCCTCGATCATCCAACGGTCACTCTATCTGTCCACCCCTTGCACCTGCACTTCGTTGGGTTGCGAAATCCCAAAATGAAGTACAGTGTTCGCCTTGCAGCCACTGTGCTGGCAGCGACTTCGTTCAGCCCTGTTTTTGCACAGACATGGTGCGTATCAAATGTTGGTCGAGCGGGGGGTGCCTTGGTTGACCTTTGCCCTAGGTGCGGGAAGAACTTCATGGCCAATCAGACTGTCGTCCCCCCAGGAGGCCAGTTTCAGCTGCCTGCATCCAGTCAAGAACCTCTCGTAGCGTTCCGCTGTTCACCAGCCTTCCGACCTTACCTTGAAGAGGATGCACAGAGTGCCTCCATCATCATCGACACGCCTATCGTTTACCAGTATATTCAAGGTGCTTCTCCTATTTCGCTCCCAAGCTCGGCGTCAGATTCGTCGGAATGTGATCTTGGCACATTGGACGTCACCATCAACATTGGCGGTCAAGTCTTCGCCTGGGACGAGGTCCCGCTCAACACCACCGGATACGAGATTTCTGTAGATCTCAGCTCTCTGAAGGCGCAGAAGACGGGTTATAGTGTTACTTGCAGTGCTACATATGTGGCCGAAACGTCGTCCACCGAGCAGCAGTTCTCAGCCAACGCGTCACTCCTTTACCTTGCAGACACGCAAAGTTCTGTGATAAAGACTGACTTGCGTACGGGTATTTTGTGGGCACGCCCTGCCGATGGCAGTGGTGGGGATTTCCAGCCGTTTATTCCTCAGGGCTTCTATGTTTCGTTCGACGGGGCTCTCGCTAAAAACTTGACATACATTGACCAGCTGAAAATAGACGGATTTAATACCGTAGGATCCATTTCCCCTCTGCTGTGGGGCGACGTTGACGGTTTCGCAGATTCACGCAATACCTCCCTACGACAATGCTACACTGTTCC
>JBBPNE010000208.1:0-36890 GCA_038090735.1 Xerocomellus amylosporus | reverse complement strand
TGATTCTCGATCTCAGTGGCATTTTTTGTGGAGTTGACCGCACTGTATGACACGACGGCGGAGACAAAATCGGTGCCACCGAGTTGTGAACAGAGATGGCAATCTCGATGGATTTATTGCCGGTAAGGACTGCAGCCGGCGACACCACTCGCATTTTCCAAAAGGCCGGTCTATAAGTACCTGTGTGTCACGCGGCAATCGACGATTTACCTGCGTACGGTGAAGCTTGCCACGATAACTCTAAACCTCAGTTACATGAGAACGACCGCCATCGCGATCATCTGTGGACTAAGATTTCGCACACCGTTTCATGTCATTCAAGTTCCACCAACTGTGTAACACACACACACACACAATGACAAGTTCACATCTCTGCTAGCTTACAACAATAAACGAGGGAACTGGTACGACCTCTCCCATGCGCCCGACATGGCTTTAGTTGATAATATAAGTCTTGTCGGGTTCCACGACGAACGTATCGGTCCCCCCCCCAACGCCTCCTCTGAGAATGAAGGTAACCTGCCATTTGTTCCGCCCCCACTGGGCTGAGTTTGTAGGGGTGATAGTGGAGAAGGCTGTGGACCCCTCGTCGCCGTCCGTAGTGATACGGACATTAATATCATTGTTAGTTTGGTTTACGATGGTGATGGCACCCATTGTCCTGTAGCGCCATCAGAATCTAGCACTCTTTGCAATCACAGAATACTATACTTGAATTTGGCTTTGTACTAGTTAAAGTGACGCAGGTGTAGACGGAATACGATTGAAGACTGGGGATGAAGATGCAATGCGTGAGCATTGGGAATGCCAGTGGAGATGGGGTAGCAAAGGGAGGAAGTTGAGACTCACTGAAGGCAACGCAATGGTTTCCTGGAATCTTGGAGGCGAATCCGTGGTCCTTTTATCCTCTCCCTGGACCACAGCCTCATGCCATTGACGCAACCCACGCATCAACTCCACTTGGACGGAGGGGAATCCCCTCCAATTCGGATTAGTTCGGTCAAACGATAACGACACTTACAGGCGATCTGATCTGAGTGCTTTCCATGGAATCCTTCCATTCGTGCACTTTTTAAGACCCGCATAGAAGAGAATCAAAGGCTATTACAGGAAACAATTGAATCCGCTCGATCATCAGATTAGTTCGGTGAAGCGATAGCGATACTTACAGGCTGTCTTTGCTGATCTGAGTGCTTTCCATGCGCTCCTTCCATTCGTGCTAGTGTAGTCTCTTGCTGTAATAGTCGAGGACCGGAAGAGCAAAAAATCAGACAATTGAATCTCCCTCCAATGGATTTAGTTCTACTCAACTTACATTAATGGCATTTAGTCCTGATAATCTTGCTGATCAGATAACGGGCACCCGAATCGTTCCAAAGGATCATTCCGAAACAGCTGGCAAGGCTCTGCTGTCGTTCCAGGGTGGCAGAATCAGAGCGTCGGTTAAGTTTTACTATGTTTAGCCAGTTGACACCGCTCGTTTCCAGACGTTACCCGAGGGCGTGTTGCATCCACGTATATTCAACCTCGACACCACCTGACTTGATTTGGGGTATGCCCTAGTAATACACGCACCCTTTCAAGTGGATTGAGGGACACCCCAAAGGCCACATGCATCACGTCTTCTCCCAACTTTCCCATACTGTAAGTCGCTCGTGCAATCCTGCGATTGAATCGACGAGCTTCTGAAGCCCCATGTTGGTCCCAGCCTCCCAGGCCTGATATAGGAGTACATCCCTCGAGTGACCCAACAGAATACCAATTTCTTGATCATCTTTGCTGTTCGGATCCCCAGTCTCGCCGGAGATGACTCTGGTACGAATGGAGTGGTCTTGTGAAAATTGTTCTCGCCGCATAGGAACCCAGAGATGGAGTGTTAATCACGCTCGGATTCAGCGCCGTGACAGGCAATTGCCAGCCCCAGAATTTTTCAGCAGAGTTTTCCTGGAAACTATGAAGTTCAAATTTCAATCGAACCTTGTGTAAGCGATCGAATTAGTATGCGAACACGAGCCAACCGTGTGTTTGTCTTCTGATTCTTTGTTGTTCGGGTCCCATAGATTGGTATCGCTTGTGAAACTCGAGTTCATCCATTGGAGGGAGATTCGTTAACAACCGCCGACTCTGTTTTTCGGGTCCAAGATAAGAGTCCAGAAGATATCACTCTGATACGAATGGAAGAATTCCGTGGAAAGCACTGTTCTTCTGACCCCAAATATGCTCCACTTAAAAACCGCCGAGGCTTCGAGCTACCCTTCCGGAACAACTGGCTCAGCAATTTGTCACGTTACCGCTTGATGCTCTTTCATATGCCTATCCTCCAATCAGAGCACTCAAAAGTCGATAGAAAGGGCAATTAAAGGTCATACCAAAAGGTTTGTTCTCGCAAACTGGTCAGAACTGGTCAGGACCATTTTTTTCGTTCACTGGTTCAGGCAGGCCGTACCGAACTACTAGCGGCTCCCGAATTCGCCACTAAGCAGGAGCTTTGTGAGTGCTTCGTCGACCGGCATTATACGATCCCATCAATCAGACAAGGTTTATTATTCAGAAGCCACTCCTCCAGCGGCTTTCCGGAACACGAGGCTCAGCAGAATAAATAACTTCTTCGGTGACAGAGTAAATTTTTTAGACTGACCTTTGATAATAGTGTTCGTGGAAAAGAGAGGGCGTGCTCCGGCGGAGATCGGTGGACTAAGTACCTCACAGCGAGGAACAGGCAGAGTTGTGCAACTGCGATGCGAATAAAGTCAGAGTGTGAAGATGTACTTGATGTAAACTCGAGTCAATGTAAGCGTGCGGAAGAGCAAAGCAGAAAACACCTTCTTAACATAGTCTGTTGCCGCGTCAGACTGTGTCGCACACATACTCGCAGGAAAGCACGACAAACGGGCCCATGTCGGCTTGACTGCTGAAACTCGGCGATTGCTGCTTCCAACAATGTGTCCACGTTGGCGAATTGATCCTGCTTCCATGAACCGAGCGCAACGTCGCCGATCGAATGGAGGGTCCCTGGAATGCGTGGTTTAGAGACGCGGGAGGATCAGAAACTGGTGACCGGGGAAAGATGAACTAGCAGTGAAAATACCAGCACGCAAAGATACTTACATGATGTGGGAAGTGGGAAAGCAAAGGGGTGAGTTACGTAAGGTTGCTTCCCACCGTTGCTAGCACTCGCCACCTAGACGCCTGGTCGCTCGTGAACAAACAAGCCAAGTGTATTACCACTACTCATTCACGCGCTACCCATCCACCCCACCGCTCGCAGCCCACCTGAAGCGCACATGTGCCGCACCCGCCACCGTATCACAATGAAGACGATAGTCGCGCGACTCTGATATACCTTCCCAGCTCGCACCAACCCCTGCATGCACGCCGCCCACCTACCTTGCATCACCCCTCGCCACCCACTTGCAAGTTGCAAGCGCTCACCCCAAGCGCTTGCTCATCTCCCCGGGCGGCCCCGAACCCCAGCGAAATCGTTGGTGCGAGAACACGAAGCTCGCTTACCCCCTTCCAGTTCACGTTACACACAGCGCGCGCAGGCGCCCAGTGCATACACGCAGCCTTCGTCGTCCTCAGCGCACCCCCCTCATTGTACCCGCCCAACCTGTGTCGCTCGCGGTTCTCGCACTGCAGACGCACTGACCCTGCTGCCCCACTTCGTACGATCCACCGCTCATGTATACCCAGCGCATGCAAGATCCACTCATTTACGTCTCTTTCAGATTCGTGGCGCCCGCAAGCTCCCTGCCGCATCTTCTCCGTGCGCCGGCAATGATCCCGAGACAACACGTTAGATAACGTTCACTGGGCACGTCGTGTCCGAGTGTCGAACACCCTCGGACTGTTGATTGTCCACTTTCTTTCTCGGTTTCGCACCTCTCTGACCTCGCCAGCAACGTAAAGTCCCTGCAAATATAAGGAGGCATGTACTCAATGGACAGGTTTGCATAAACAACCATATCAAACTTTCTGGAGACAATAACCCATGGTTTCGTGGAAACGATAGGTAGCTCGCGGGTGCGAGCGGGTGCGAGATTCATCTAGATGACTCGGCTCAGCACGCGCGGCTGAATTAGAATGACCACAGCGGCGCTTTGTCTCCTTTGGGTCAAGTACCCCGTTTTTCAACCGCGCTTTAGGGACCCGGGACTAGCGTGGATCAGAATCTAACCTGACGTCGGTTACCTCAATTGTGCCGGGAAGCACGATTCTCGTCTTCACTGACATGAAACCTGGCGGTTGACTCTCACTGCACAGCATCCCGTGGGGCCGTGTTCGGACGTGAACCGAACATGGCCGCCTGGCAAGTAGCTAACTCGGAGGAGACCGTGTCTAAGAGATATGATATGATTGACGTCGCAACGACCATCCCCTCCACAGGCGCCACATGACTTCGTCTAAAAATCATCCCTCCAATTCCACGATGAGTGGTGATAAATCGCGTCGAAGGCCGCCGCTTCTTTTGGCTTTCACACACCACGTCGCCACCTTCTTACCCATCCCGCGTGATTGGGACATCTTTCCCAGATTCCCTGCATGATACCCTCGCACCATGCGTCGCATTTCTTCCTCAGAAGGTTTGATTGCATACCGACACTCGGAAAATAAGCTGACAATTGGGTTAGTCCTGGATAATGTGATGGAACGGATAAATCAGACCCAGGATGTACGGCTTTGTCCGAATCAGTGCCAGTGCGTGTAATTGTAAGTGATTTCTCCCCCTGAGGCGAGCACCTACGCCGATTGATGGATCGATTGACTTTCCTCAGAAACAATAACTATTCGCTACCTGGGCCATGCTAGGAAGCTGGTTTTGAGCCATGCACGATCACAAAGCACAAATCTGATAGCATGGCTGTTCTGGCTGTTCTCACAACTCCAAGTCAGGTGAGCTGCGAACGCCACAATATGAACGCCGCATATTACAACTCCGTACAAAATGATTCGGGGACGAGCTCACTAGCACGTAACTCTATTCGATTTATCTCAAAGCCACTGCTCGCCTCGGCAAAGATCCTGTCCTATTCATGTCCTGTGTGGAGGCAGCCTGAGAAGCAAATTTGGACCGTGCGCATTGAACTGAGCTCCACACATTGAGGCCGCCGATCACTCGTCTGACATTCATGTCCTCGATTAATCGTTGAGTCACGGCTACCCTCGTCATCAAGCAGACAAACTCGTCACGAAATATTTGTTGTGGTATTCACCCCGCAAGTATGTAATAGCCTACAGCGACAATGTCACCGACAAATAATTGATACAATTACCGGAAGATCTAGAAGCTACCAGGTCACTAGACCTTTTCATGGGACGGAACTACTGTACTCGGATTAATGGTACTGCCGCTGTGCCTCCGCAGTGGCCACATTGATCAAGTCCCTAATGGCAACCTGCTCGAGATAGTACGATCTGAAGCGCAACTGCGAGCCGAAGAAGGGGTCACCGATGCAGGTATAAGAAGGGCTAGCTGATCGTCGATGTTCCACAGTGTGACGCAATCCAGACCCCCTCCAGCTGTCCATACACACTCATCAGCTTCAAACATGTCTGACCGCTACACTTGGCAATTGACTTTCAAGTCGTGAGTACTGGTCGCTTCACTCTGGGCCACCAGTATGTCTTCTTAATCCCTCATCAACTTTTTCCTGCACAAACACAGCAATAATCTCGGAAAGGACGCTACTCTCGTGCTTATTTTCGACAAACAAGTCGATGGTTTGTTTAAAGAAAAATTCCCGGTAATCTGGAAGTGAGCATCGTGCATTCTGTCATGTAGCGTTTGTTGACTGTTCTCGTTCTTTAAATCGTCCGAGTTCGCAAAACAGGGTAGACTTCCCATTAAAATACACAGCATGCTTTGCTTATTTATGAGCGCCCCCTCAAGGTGCATTTATCACGAGTAGATCATATCACAACCGGTGAGTGGGGACTCGGAGCCGATGGCACGCCGAACGAATTGACAAATTCCATAGGCTTGGTTTCCTTGAACCTGGGGTAGAACGGGACATCGTTGTGGATATTAATGCTTCTCAGATTCTTGACGTAAGTAGTCAAGGGCATCAGTGGATTGCTTTGATGCTAACATAAGTCTACGTAGCCTGCAGAAAAGACAACGTTGCTCAAGGACCAATACGGCAGATTTTCCTTCACCGTAGGTTTCCAAGTGTTCCCATTGCCGAGATATTGATTAATAGATGCAGCGTCCCGAGCGAGGTGCCGACGATCTGACGGTAGTAAACAGCACATCTGAGAATGAGGACGTTTCTTTCGGTGAGTTACCGTTGTGTCCGCCAAATATGTGTGCTGAGTATACGTTCTTATTCTTGGAATAGGTTTCGGCCAAGTGGACCCTAACCAACCACTTACACCAGTGTATTATTGGAACTCCGGTGTCTTCCAGTGCGTCGTTTTGTTTTCTCGTCCGAACAAGAGCTTTACGGTACTAATCTACGTACCTAAAGGCCCTCGGGCAGCATCGAAACGCAGTTCTCCCCCGTTCTGCCTGCCTACGTCACAGATCAGTATCAAGATGCTCAGATCATCAGGCAACCGATTTCCCTCCCGTACATCTTTGAGGAGGACCTCTCGCAACTAGCCAAACACACCGTTTGGATCCTCACCTATGACCCCGCCACTGGCGTGTTCAGGATAACCCCTGAACTCGAATAGGGTTGAGTCGGCTTCGAGTGCTGTCAATTTTCTTTTCAGTGGAACCAATGAATGTGTAATCAGGAAGCGGGTGTACCATCATGTATATAACGAGGGAAATGCTCGAAGGAATGAATGACTTGAATTTGCTTGGTTCATGTAGCGAGTCACGGGTGTGGCCAAACTTTTCCATAAACGCGCGACTAGTCGCCGAGGCCTGGAACTGCCAGTGTAGATAGTAATCTGCGATCAGAATTCGGTTCGTGATTGCAGCGGAATGATATTCTCGACAAGAGATTCAAATCGCGGCAGTCGGTCCTGACGCCGTTCGAGTCTACGGCGGCCTCGATGACGGCTTGCTTATAGATATCCTGGTCAACGTCAACACACATAGGGTATGGCACGGGTATGGGCAGCACCGCGGGTTAGGGGTGTACGGGTACGGCGGGTACGGGTACGGTGTTCGATTTCCAAACCCGTGGCTATACCGTACCCGTATCACGGTGTTACGGGTACGCACGGGTATGTGGCTGTGCTGAGGTGGGATGCGCCGGTGGGAGCAGCGATCCTCCACGACGTGTGCATCATGCATGGTACAGTATCCAACGCATAATGGAATTCCACAGTCCTTCGATTTCACGCTCGTAGATACTAATGAATACTAATTAGCTGTCATATATACGAGCTAGAACCTCAGAGGGCAAGTTCAACTTTTTCCCTGATGACGGGCACTGACGACCACTCCTCAGTGAAGTCGCTTTCGACAAACTCATCTACCTCACGCTCATCGGCATCAAAGACTGCTAAAACCGCCGAGGCTGCTAAGGTGACTTCTCAGAAGATCAAACTCGTCCTCCCGCCTAGGCCACCTTTGAAAAAAGCTAAAACATCGCAGTTGTCATCCTCAGTCCCCCCCGTAAATGCAGAACCACCTGATGGTAACCCGCCCAGTCCCATTTCCGTGGATGACTCGGACAGAATATATCGATAATTATAAGGATCAAGTTTCCGTCCCACTGGCATGCACTCAGAACAAAACGGTATCCACTCTCGAATCCACTGATGATTTCGGCGATATCTCCCTTGGTACAGCACAACTACCGGATGAGCTGCAAGAGTATCTCCGCCACCCAGTTGAGAAAGTCGCCGATCCTTTGAAGTGGTGGGCAAACAACAAGCTTCTGTACCCCACCTTGCATCGAATGGCTCTGGATTACCTGAGCATTCCGCGTAAGTGATCGACTGCACTACTACCACTATGATATCTCACGACGTCATCCGGCTGGCTTAGCGACCTCAACTGCCGTGGAGCGTGTGTTCTCCCAAGGTCGACACCTCCTTCATTTCACTCGAAACCGACTTTACACCGCGGGTATGTACGGTAATACCGTACCCGTACCGCAACGGGTACGGTATTGACGGGTACGGGTGCGGTGTTGGTTGCCCGACCCGTAATCTTACCCGTGCTATACCCTAGTGGCTGACGACGAGAGTACAAGGCGTCGATCCTATCGCGGATCCGACATGTACCTGGTCGTTTGGTCGTTTGTACGCCGCGGCTACCCCCCTGCATGAATCATGCTCTCAGGCGCATTTGAAAGAGGCCCGTTCAATCGTGCGCGTCAAAGGCGTCAAATTCCGCCGCCACCATCGTCATCAAGTAGCGACGGGCGACGCGTCGCACATCGATGGTCCGGTCGTTCGTATGCCGTCCTCTTGCATGGATTCATCATCTCAAACGGTTCAGGTCCCTCCGACACCGACACTACTCTGGTTCAACACGAGCCTATCAACGCTAATAGATCAAAAAGTGCTGAAAATTTGACATCCATCCATGCCCGACAAAAGGGCCGAAAACCCCAAGGGCAAGGGTTGCGGTTTGAAGGGAGGTTGGAATGATGAGCAAAGGGGGGAAACCAAGGTCCCCGTCTCTATCGCCGGCTGGTATACACGATCCGTATATCCGATACACCAGCTACAAGTAGTAAGGGTACCGAGGAGCTTCACCTCTCACAATTCGGAAGGAAGATCGAACGTGGCGATGAAACGTTCGATGCTCTAATCGCTCCCAAACTTATTTCCCGCAACGCAGATGGCCAATGGGGCGCATCGCGATTCGCATCCACACTCGCGTACGGTGAATATGGATATGAGAAAGGCAGGAACCTTGTTCATCAAAATCGCACACCATCCATGTTTTCGAGTTTCGAGTAGGCGGGCAAGGGCTTCGAAGTGAAGGAGCAACAGAAAAGTATTTAGAAGCGAGAATGACACGAATGCGTTAGAAGATTGCAGGCAGCAACCCTGTTTGCTTGTGACAATTAAAATAGCGGAACGACTGATCCTCTGCTTTTAATACCATTATCTCGTGTCAAAGATTCAATTGCGGCGCGGGATTCATTCCTCCTGCGTCCGTGAAGTGTTTGACGCCTGCTCTAAAGATCTTCATGTACTCCGCAGCTCGAGTCCAGCGCTCAAGGTGAGAAATGGACACCCATGCGCTGACACCCCACGTCTTTTTGAGCGGCTCCCCTCTTTCGTCGGCAAAGCGCATGTAGCGATTGAAAAAGCAGCCAACTTGAGATCCGTCACGGACTAGACCTGCCATGCCTTGTTCCAAAAGCGGCTTCATACCAGCTTCAAAAGCAGATATCTCACTATCCTCGCAATCCTCCCAAGCTTGACCGGAACGGATAAGGCAAGGATTGTCGGATGGCACCACAACTACGAGATGTCCTCGGGAATCGCTGGGTTGGCACCTTCCATCGAGAAAAGGCCAGCCGAATGGCTCTAGAGGGTCCGCCTGTGAGCGAGGAATACGATCACGAGCCGATCCCCAATACCCGTGAGTATCTGTTGGACTACTCATTGAGGTGGCGACACTCGCAAAGCCCTCGGAGCAGGGCCCCGCGAACGAGGTTTCGATGTCAGTTATCGGAACATTGTAGCTTTCCTTGAATGCACCGATGGGTCCGGCAAGAGGAAGATCGGCGTGCCACCATGTTTCACCCAGCGCCAGCTCCCATCGTTGATACCTAGCAATATCGATCCAATAAAGCGTGAAGACGTCGTTGACGAAGCCTAAAGCATCTGTGAAGAATGACCGCGAGTGATGCTCCGGTCCCAAGGGATGATTGATTCCGGCTAGGATGACTTTGATTGCTGCCGTTGCGTCCACGCCTGCGGCATATTGAATTCCAAAGTCGATCGTGACCAGCGTTGCAACACTGTTCGGGAAGCGGGCTGAGTAGGAAGGGTGTTTAGGTCCCGTAAAGCACGGGGGTTGGCGGGATTGCTCCGTGCGTTCAACGCGAAGATGAGGTGGTATTGCACATTCTAAGGTATTGCTGCTGGCCATTTTAACAGGGCGTTAGTGAAGATTCGGAGGTCGCAGAAACGCGAAAGACATGCATAGGCGTATTCGCGGATTTTCCGGTCGGAATAGGAACTTGAAGGGCGGTTCTCAAGTCGTAACTTTCAAGAGCCGATTGACTTTTTGTAGGCCTGCAAGAGCTTCATTCCTGATCGATAATTGTGGCTGAAGCGGAGTGGGAAAGTTTACTATACAGTGAGAACGTTGTCCAAACACGGACCTGTCCCACGTCCGTTCCCCTCATGCCATCTCACCACCCCGCCGTTGCACTCGTACATGCACACGCACGTCCCGCTCGTCACCTCGCGCACGCGTACGCACCGTGACATCTCCGTCGTGTTGCACCGCAAATGGACGAGGCTCCGGAGTAGAGATAAGTTTACTTCCGGATTAGGCAACGGAACCGCAACCGAATGATCCCAATCCGAATCTCCGTGTCACGATGTGCATCGCTCTACCATATCTGGAAGATAAAGATACTCGGATGCCTTATTTACGACGAACCACCCTTTGCCCACTCTCACCCATCGACCTCAAAGCTGGAACGCATGGCGTATCGGAAAAAAAGTGTTTGGAAAACCATTCCGAACTCATCCAGCGACAGTTCGATCCGTTTTCCTTCTAACAAACCACTGAAACTTATTTCATTCGCAGATATTACGAGTTCGAACACGATTACGAACACCATCCCTCCTGTCGAGTCCATCGCAAGCCATCCCGAAATGCGCGCATCGGTTAACGAAGAAACAAGGGATGCTAGTCAAGAACTGTCCGTATCCTTCCCATTCATAGACATTGCTGTTCTGTAACACTCGAACGCACCAGATCCGATCATGAGGTCGACCAACTATCCGATGCCTCCCTAAACATCGTAACGCCGAGCCCCGTGCTGGCACCGAAAACCTTACCCCATCTGAAGGCTAACACATCTATTCTGTGAGACGCAAATCAAATTCCACTCGCCTTCCTCACTCACTAAATGCAGCAAACCGAGTGTAATCGAAATCGATAGTAACGAGCGAATTTCGTCTAGAGAGCTTGACATCGTCACCAAAGCTTGCCCTACGAAATGGTTTGTCGAAGCTATCTCATATGTCCGATCCCTTCCATCAACAAAACGCCTCAACAAACTTGTACGTTTATGGTTTCGTATCCAAGAACTTGATCTTTTTCCGACGGTTAATAGTAGAGTACGTCCCCAACGTCTTTCCTTCCTTCGACGACGTAACATCTTATAATAAATACAATCGACAGAACTTTGAGCGGAAACTGTCACAAACTCGTCGCCCCGAGTTCTTCGAACCATGGATGCAAGCCCATCGTAAACTAAGGAGGAAACATGTACCAGATATCAATTTCGACGACGAATTCTTCCCTCAGTTCAAATCGTGGTGGTCTTCCCTTCAACCCGACTGGCGGACTAGTCTCGACTCTCCAGCGTTTAGTACCACCTCTCCTCCCTTATCCGATTGGTCGAAGCTATGCAAAACCGGCCCTAATGGCATCAATCTGATTGTTATCTCACTTGCTTGGATGTCGGTCGAGCTAAGATCATCCCACCCTCTATTCAAAGAATATTCAGCCTACGTTGAAGATGCAACTTGGGCTTTCGGTCAGATGATCGAATGGGTTGAAAAAGGTCGGTCTACAGACTCCTCTCCCGGAAAACGCAAGGCGGATGCAGAAAGCTCTTCTTCCAAACCGACCAAACAGAAACGAAAATGAGCCTCACCACGCACAGTTACGAAAGAGATATTTGATCGTCAAAAAAAAGATGAGCGATAGCATACTTTGATCTCACTCTATGAAACACTTTCTCTACCGCCTTTTCGCGGCCGATTGTTTCCATCTTTCATTCTAAACACCTTACCATTCGAGCCTGCTTATCAGAAAAATTCGTTGTACCCAAATCCTAGCCACTAACAATTCACTGTCTCGTTTCATCCGAATCCGATCCCGTTTATGAGTTAAACATTCTTCGCTAACTTGAAACCCCAAGTAACACCCCGCCGGCTTTTCGCCTGTACCCTAGTCCCCACCGTCACCATCGCCCCATTACTTGGCACCCCGTTCACGACCACAAACAGCAGCGCCGGCCCGGGCGTCAGCACGTTCGCGTTCGGCGGAACCTGCGAGACGTGCACGACGTACGACCCGTCGTCGTTGACGCTGTACGGCACATGCCGCTGGCCCATGTTCATCGCGTGCTTCGTGAAGCCTCCCCGGGAGAGCACGACGGTCAGGTTGAAGTAGGGCCTGCCGCAGCCGAGCGTCAGTGGGACGCACGGACGCTCAACGAAAAGTAGGGCAGGTAAAAGATCTCGGCGGTGTACGTCGTCGGATAAGGCGCATCGAGCGCGACGTCGATGTTGGGGTTCGATCCTGCGATCAACACGGATAGCATCGGGCAAAAGGAGCGCGACCGAGTGGTACATTCTCGCAATGCTGGTGGAGCCCGAGCCCCGCGCTTGCACGCTCGCCTGGTTTGGAGGGATACTGCCGCTGGCACGAATAATTGTCGGGGGAAACCTGCGAACGCATTCTCCCGTCGCGGGAACGTCATCAACTCGACCAGGACCCGAATTATGGCAGGACGGGCGGGTTCCCTCTTGTGGAGACGTCCGAAAGTTGCTGTCGACAAGACAAGGCCATCCGTGCCCTGGAGGCTAGGAGGACCTCGTGCCAGTGGCGCTCTTATATCACACACCTTCTCTGGTCGAGTATTCGGGGCTGAGCACAAGCGCATCTGATGTACTACGTATATAATACTTGTGCCTCGCACGACCCGCGAAACAAAGAACAGCATATCTGATAGCAATGACACAGCGAGCGAGCATACACTAGAACTAGGCACCGACGTGGATATAAAGAATCTGTTGATCCAATCTACGTATAGATTCCATCGTCTTGTTCAGCGCGAACGCTGCACGGGTATGATCCAGACGACCAGACTCGTCCACCATATGTTCATAGAACGTCGACATGATCTCGCTCGCCAAACCGTCGTTCGCCGACCACGTCGTACCAATCACAGAACGGAACCCAGCAAACTGCATCGCCGACGCCAGATGGATCACCTCGCCCTGACTCTCTTCGTCTCCGACATCCGTCCGACATGCAGAGATGTATGCAAATTCGGGACTCTTCAAATCGCACCCGACGATTCGTTGCAGTGTGAAATGCCCGTCATGGAGAGCGAACGTGGACTCGAATGGCTGCGTCCGGTCTGCGAAACCATGGCACGCAAGGTGAACCCATTCGTTCCTGCCAACTTCTTCAACAACTCTGGAAATACATGATTGCTGTCCAGCTATATGCGTGAATGTCGCAAGGCCGTCGACACGCTGACGAATGGTACCCAGTTCCATGCCTACGGAAAAGAAGTCGCTCACGCGAGCAGCTTTGGCACGGCCGACGGCAAGGAAACGTTTCGTTGCGGTTGCAGAAGTCGATGGATCGCACGGTCTGGCACGAATGAGGGCGGTCAGGGTTGGGGTATAGGACGAGATGTAGAGATCAGGGAGATTCGGTTGGCCCTTCCTATACGGACCAGCAGCGTGCAGGGGCAGCACAGAGAACTCGCCGGTGGGACACCACCAGATGCGTGATTGAGATGGATGGGTCGTCTGAAGGAAATCGACAATGGGCGAAACGATCTGATCCCAGAGTTTGCGCAAGGCCGATTTGAGACACCTCGTCACGCCGCCCCTCATTGCGAGCACGGTCAAGGTGTGGAGCTCCGTTGAAAGGTCTAGAACACCTTCTTGTGTGATCTGCAAGGGAATATGAACGGGATCCCGATCTAATAAGACGACGAGGGCGTCACAGCTATACTTGCTCGCATTGACGATGATGACGGGTCCACCGCTGGCTGCGCGTTGGAGATCGGGAAAGACCGGGGGAAGAAGGAAACGGGAAAGACCGGGAAGCTTGCGAATATTGGCTACAACCCTCTCCAGTTCGAAATTGAGATGGTACACCCGACTGTGTTGATCTGCACCAGGCGATTTGAGGACATTACGAATGTGCAAGGCCAGCCGGGTATACTCGTCTGCCAACGCCTTTCCTGCAGGGCTAGATACTGCGACATCATCCAGCGGGGAATGGAGAGGAGTAAGCTGACTCCAAAGGACACCCCGGCCTTGTTCGAGGAGCTCGACTGCACGCGCAGGAGCACGTTCACGAAGACACGCTGAGAATGCGTCTACTGCGAGCGACGGCGAGAGGTTTTTGAAGATGACAGGATGCCGAGGCAATGATGGCAGAGCGGCGAGATGTTGAACAAGTAATCGAAGGGATGTTTCATATGCGAGAAGTATGGTTGGATGGTGGAATTCCTCAGCCGCATGGATCCACGCTGCGGCAGCAGAAAGATCATCGGAAGACATGATTTGGGAGGCATGTACGAGTTGAGCGTAGAGACTGGACATCTCCTCCTTATCCCGCAACTGCTTCGACCGCGTGAACCGATTACGGAGATAGCCTGCAAGGTTGTCCAATAATTCTGGCCGACCAGGGTACCTTTGCGGCAAAATGTCGAGTGCTTCTCGGCCGAGGGTGACGGCCTCATCGAGGTCCTGCATCACCCCGAGCCACTCGTACCGAGTGGAGAAAGCATTTGCAAAGTTCTTCAAACACGTTGAGCGACTAGGGTGACCTCGCGGGCAAAGGTCGAGCGCTTCTCGGACGAGGGCAATGGCCTCATCGATGTCCTGTATCGTCCCAAGCTGCTTATACCGAGAGGAGAGATGAGCTGCAAGGCTGTTCAAGGAGTGATGTCGAAGAGGGTGCCCTTGCGGGCGAAGGCTGAGTGCTTCACGGACGAGGACAATTGCCTCATCGAGGTCCTGCATTTCCCCGAGCTCGTTGAACTGAGCGGAGAGACAATAAGAAACGATGACCAAAGCACCGTACCGAAGAGGGTGCCCTTGTGGACGAAGGTCAAGTGCTTCTCGGAAGAGGATAATGGCCACATTGAGGTCCTCCATCCCCTCAAGCTGCTCGTACCGAATGGAGAGACAACTTCCAAGGATGTTTAAAACCGCTATCCGATCGGGGTGCCCTTGTGCGCGACAGGCGAGTGCTTCTCGGAGGAGGACAATGGCTTCGTCGAGGTCCCCCATCGCCCCGAACTGCTTGAACCGAGAGGAGAGATGAGATGAAAGGTAAATCAACGACGACGACCGATTAGGGTGTCCTTGTGGGCGAAGGTCGAGTGCCTCTCGGTCGAGGACAATTGCTTCATCGAAATCCTCTATTTCCCCCAGCCAGCTGTTCCGCAAGCATAAACAAACTGCAAGGGTGTTTAAAGACACCGAACGCTCAAGGTCTCCAGCTGGGAAAATATCGAGTGCTTCTCGAATGACGACAATCGCCTCCTCAAGGTCGCCTGTCGCTCCAAGCTGGCTGGAGCGATCACCGAGATGAATTCCAAGGCAAGTCAAACAGCGAGTTCGATTGGGGTGGCCGGGTGGGCAAAGTTCCAGTGCTTCACGGTCAAGGCTGATCGCCTCGTCGATGTGACTGGTCCCCTCTCCTTGCTTAAACTTGGCGACGAGAGAACCTGCCCGTGGATGCAACTGTTGAACTGGAGGCACATCATTTCGATGTTCTGCATGGCGACAGAAGGACACAAATACCGTATTCCGAATCCATGGTGGGTTATCAACGTGGTAGTTTGAGGTGTGCGTGCGGGTGCAGGACCGAAAAGGAAATGGTGCCACGTGGTTCTATCGCATTTTGTTTGGACTCTTTCGCTCCGTTGGAAATGAATCGCTGAGTGCGGGAAATTGAATGCGGTGGACGAGGAAGAGACACTGCAGGATGTGGGAGAAGCGAGGTGGGATGTCTTGACGAGGTTCTCAGCTTGCGGGACATCGTCATTTTTAGAACACGTCCCGATTTCTGTCCCCAGTTCAATGCTCGTCGCCTCCTGCGGGCGTCAACTACCCTCCAGTTCGCCAGAGGACAGGGATAAGGCCCGTACGGGGCTCAGGTACCACGACAAGAGGTGCGTTCTCTCCCCTCGCGTGGCCACGTGCTGACGACGTCCCCTGGCAGAGGTGTCAATCCCGTCGCGGCTTCGAGCTACTGCTCCACACATGTATCTGGACGTTTGGTCCTTTGTACGCTACCCCCCTGCATGAATCATGCTCTCAGACGCGTCTGAAAGAGATCTGTTCAATACGTGCGCGTCAAAGGCGTATCGATCTGCCCAAGGCGTCAATCCCACCACCATCATCAAGTAGATGCGCAAGCATCTGATCGTTTGGTCGTTTGGTCGTTCGTATGCCGTCCTCGCGCATGAATTCGTCATCTCAGACATGCGCCGCTCGATCGCGGGTTGCGGTTCACGTTCAGGTCCTTCCAACACCGACACTACTCTGATTCAACACGAGCCCATCAACGCCGATCGATCAAAGAGTGCCGAGGATTCGACATCAAGCGATCAACTATCCATGAGAGATAGGAGGGACGAAGGCGGCAAGTGCAAGGGTTGCGGTTCGAGGGTGGCTGGAATGACGAGCAAAGGGGGCAGAGGGAACAGACGAGGGTCCAAAACGTCCACCTCGACTCTATCGCTGGCTGGTGTATACGATCATCCCCGTCCACGTCCATCGCATTCGCAGAGCGCAGAGCAACACGTGCGCGATGTAATGCCCCGAATGCAGGCTCGGCCCCTTCGATACGTCGCCGGGAGCACCGCAGAACCTGAACCACCCGTCTGCCCTTCTGCCGCCGTTGCCGCGGGGCCCGCGGAGACCGTCTCCCCGCTGTCGTTGGGATGATTAAACAGCCACTCCACCGCACGTTCAGCATCCCCGTCCTGCACGCCACATCAACCACGTGCACCGTCCTTTGCGAGCTACGTACCGTTTCTCCTTCCTCCACCTCCCGCGCCCTTTCAAAAACGCCGCCCACGCCAAAAACACCGGCCGCCGCACCAAGAACCTCAACCGTCCTTGGCCAAGAACGCGAGCGTCGACGACTCGCGCGGGAGGAGCGGGAGCGGGACATGGCCATGGATGTCGAGGAGGAAGAGGACGTCTCGACGTGTACGCGTTCATTTTGGGCCGTTCGCGACCTCTCACCCACTTCCCACAGACACCTCGATCGAAGCACCCCCCTCGCTCCTGCCTCCCCGCCACTACTGCGACATCACGGATCTCGACGTGCGTGTCGCTCGCGCCGTGTCTTTCTGCGGTCCGCTGAGCATGCGCAGGCCCCGTACACGGATCCGCGCACGGGGCTCAGGTACCACGACAAGAGCGTGTACGATCTCATCAAGAACCTCGTGAATTCTCTCTCCCCTCAAGTGTCTAGACCCTGACGACGCTCCCTTGCAGAGTCCCGGGGTCGCAAAAGAGTACCTCTCCGCCAGAGGCGTCAATCCCATCGTCAAGTAGCGCCGGTAGATCCGAGCTGCTCGTCATCCAGACAGGTGTCTGGACGCTTAGTTGTTTGTACGCTGTCCTCGTGCATGAATTCATCATCAATCGTCTCAGACACTTTCCGTGTGCTCCGCTCCGCTTCACTGAGCACACGCTTGAGGCCTTTCTTTTGCCTCCGATCTCGTTGCAAGCCACAAGACGAAAGTATGACGAAGCTTACACAACATGCAGCGCTCCAGCTCATTACTACCAATAACTGCGAGACCTGATGCACAATAACGACGGAGATATGGATTTGAAACGTCATCGGCTGGAATTTCCGAGTCATGTTCCCTCCACTTCGAGGCCATTTTGTGACCAGCTTGATTGTTTTTTTTGGACAAGTGATATATTATGTAGCAACTCGGTGCGTCCCTCCGACCTTGCCATCTGCGCGCTCGTGCGCGACACTTTCGGCCCGTCTGGCGCTTGTCTCGCCATTTGGCTCGCTCTGTACGTCCGTGGGGTCCCTCGACTTGTTGTGCGTGTTACTGTTTTGTATACGGGCCCCCTTCGCCTCGTTTGGGGGTTTGTCGGTCTTTCCTGGTCGACACATCTCGCCGCCGTTCTCGCCTGTGGCCTCTATGCTGTCTCTACCCAAACCCACGACGGAGGCTGCTCCAGGACCCGCCAAAGATGTCACGGATGAGGGCGCGGTGAATGCACGTCTGCGACTATCGTCGAGCAGCGAGGGCGAAGTTTTCACGAGCGATAATGACATGGGAGGAGCGTACGTGGAATGTGTCGGTGAGGAGTGAAGTGGATTTCTGTCGACTGCACGACATTACCCAAGTTCTGAAGATAGAGTTTAATCTGGGAGGGATCTGTGACCGGTGCGACAGTCATGGACGCTCTGGCCCGGTGGGTGTGAGCGGTATGTACTAATAATGCACTTTCTGCGTTACTGATTGTCGACTTGGACCAGATGATTAGGCTGCCAGGCATCACGGTCCTTGGGAAAGGCGTGAAGCATATCCCATTGGACTCGCCGTTATAATGATCCACGTACTAAAGGGTCTTGGGAGACACCGGGACGCATACATACACCCGAAGTTTGGCTTGAACCAGAAGAAGTATCCCGGCTATTTTCGCCCTCGTCACTCAGCCTTTCCTATGTTTCCTGAGACTCGAAATCATCACCCGAACCTCCGTTTAGAGGGTACTCTGATGGAGTCGTGCAGCATGATCTTCATTTCGCAGTTCAGATAATATTGATCGACTGTCCCTGTCATTCAGGGGAATGTAAAATAATATACCTCATATCTTTCTGCTTAGCAGCTCGCACATCGCTTGGTGTCTAGCCGCACTTTACGCTATCGCCTTTGCTCGTGGTCCCACCCTTGCTCTACTCTTGGGGTGCAAAAAAAACTCTGAGCCCCCACAATGTTCATGAAGAGCGCGCCCACGAGACACCACCATCCTACCTCGATCCTTCCCTTGCGACCCGCATTGAAGGAGAGAAACATCGGAGACGTTGAGAGGCACCTCTACGACGTCTCTCATCCCAAATCTGCAAACTGCGAAAACATTGGCGCTCAGAAGGCGTTGTACGTACGTTCGCACCGAGTGACGGGATTGTCCTTGGTTGGCTCATCGCGAGCGGCATAGGAGAGGGGGGGGATTGCACTAGGTCGCTCCAGGGGGTGAATGCAACCGTCGAGGAAGCAGAGCAACCGATAAACACCGAGTGCAACGTGTACACGCACGTGTCTGGCGAAAGAGAGATTAGTTAGCCTGCGAGGTATACCATCTTCGAAAGGTGCCACGCAAAACCCGACTCGACATTAGATCATGAGAACATACCATCGTACAGAAATATACACCACACTCGTGTCGAATTCGGGACAATGGGCTGCTACATAGTGGAAACAACATTCGATGAATATGCCAACTTGAAGGCGACTGTGAGGTGGATGTAGCGGGGAAAGCGAAATGCTCACCAGAAAGCCACCGAGGGGATTGGGACAATGAGTGCTGTAGCTCATAAGTCGCTCCTCCGAGTCGGCGGTGGGTCTGGTGATGGAGCTCACTTGATGGAGGGCGGTGAGGTCGACTGGACGCACTGCGGGCCGTGGGACATCCAATCAGCGTCTCGACACGCTACCCCCACACCAGAACGCTCGGGGCCCTTGCCCTGCAGGAATCGCTCTCCTTGCGTCACCACGTCCCCCACAGCATTCCTATTCCCAGCCGGCTCCTTACCGCAGTGCCAGACACCCCCGCCGCCCCATCATAGAGCGTTCCTTGCACCTCCACAGCAGCCACAGATGTCCCCGAGGTCCAATTTCTCCACCCCGGCAAAACGGAGCACCATCCCTCACCGCCCCTCTTCCAACCATCCAGTCGCTCACGACTACCCTACCCACTGTCCAGCACCCCATGCTCGTCGACCGCACTCTGCAGAACGCCTCAGGCGATATCCCACCTGTCGGACCCGCCACCATGCACGATCCCCAACTGTTGCGTCTCGTCCATATCGCGGTCCCGCTCGCGGTTCAGATCGTGTCCCCCCAATACCCCACCCTAATTCCCATCTTTACTGCAGAGGCGATCGATCTATCATCGTGCTACCTTTGCTATGTCTGGCATGCACCCGGATCGTGTTCAACACAGCCCACGCGTTGTCTTGCGCAATTTTGAACGAGCAGCTCGAGCAGGGTGTGCCCAGGCTTGGCCGCGATTACGAAAATTTAAACGATGCCATGCGTGCTCGCGCCTGCTTTGAACGCCGTGTCAAGCCCAACGTCAGGAGGTGCGTTTACGCATGTCCTTTTCGCCTCTACCCCAGTAACTTTTTTCAAGCATATGTAATCGCGTATGAGTATGGCACACTTGATGGGTCAACTCGGTCTTCCTCCGCAGAGATCGTGCTTCCCTTGATTCACCGTGCGGCGCTTCCGTCCAGGTCCCTCAGCCCGCGTACGTATACGCCTCGGCGGATTCGCCCACTTGACTGTTCCCCTGCAATTATTGGCGCCGCTCATTCCCCCACACTCGGTCCAGCAAGAGGCGCGTCTCCATCTAGAGCGTTTCCTCCATTTCGCACCTGCGCGGTACAGGCTCGGACATGTGTACGAGTTTGCACTCGCACCCTTCCCGTTTGGCGCCGCTGAGCGTCCAAGCGTCCAACACTACTCGCTCGCGAGTCAACAGGGGAAGGTCGAGGCCGACATGGCGCTCGGCGGGTGGTTCTTGTATGGAGTCGAGGGTGCGTTTGACAAGGACGAGACTTTGGCGTTTGCGTTTGCCGAAAAGGCTGCTCGAAAAGGGTTTGGGAGCGCCGAGTTTGCGATGGGGTATTGCAAGGAAGTCGTCCAAGGACACTGATGCAGCTTGCATGTGGTACCAGTTGGTAAGTCGAGTCGGGGGGATGCGAGAATGGCTGATCCCAACCCCTTCGACGGTGTAGGCTTCCGATCATGGGAACTCGGATGCGGTCGAGGGTTTGGCGGCGTTGTCCCAGCCGTCCCCGCAATCGCTCTCGAGGCAAGAGTACGACAGGATCACGGAATCGAAAATTATGCGTAAGCGCACGCAGGCGAAACAGCGCTTGGAACGCGAGAGTGTTGGGGCGCCGAGACCGTCGCTCGAGGACAGCCGACAGGTGGTCGACATTATCCGGAAGAACTCGACTGCGCGGAGGCACGCACACGGATCGGGTGCTGGGGGTGGAACGCCGATCTTCCCCCCATCACAGAACTGCAACAACCACAACAATAACCGCCTCCGCCGGCCGTGCACGCGATGAGCATGAGTCTACAAGTGCCCCAGGGCCCCCTCCACAACCGCAGCAGCAGCAAAGATAGTTTCCCAACCGACATCGACACATGCTGGTCGAGGCTGGTGCCAACTCGGCTGGCAGCTCGCCACCACCTTTGAGAACGTACTCGCCGAGCTACGCACGGTCGGCTGGACACCCGCCCTGTCAGCGTACGGGGAGCATGCCCTCGCCCTCATCGCCTCTGGACATGGAAGGGCAAGCACAAGGGGCGTCACAGGCGCTGCCGCCACAACATGCGGCTGGCAAGGGCACGACGACGTTTGCAGAGATGGGTATTCAGTGCGTCAAGCTCAAGGAAAAGGAGTGTGTCATTGTTTGGCGTTTTCTTTCTTGTCTTTTCGCCTGTTGATGTGTTGGTGCTGATTTACTATGATGGGTTGGTTTTCGTTTATGCGATGGTGATGGACCCTGTTATGTTCTTTCTTTACTTGTTCCTGAAACATTACAGTACGGTTGTCATGGTCTACGCGTGCTTATTATCAGATGCCATTCGCACTTGGTGTTTCCGCAATGGGAGGTAAAATCAAGGTGAGATCAAGTTGAGGAGCAGAAAGTACGAGCTGCAATGGTATGGAAATACAGTTCGAGACAGATGATGATACAGGGGGCAACAACAATTGAAGCTATTTCCAACAGGAAACCCAAGACTCTCCGTACGAGAAATTACTATAATCAAGTTTGTAAGGTTGACGAGATGATATGACCAAAGAATGAATGGGAAGATAAAAATCATTCCTAGCCCAAGGAGGGATCCAGCAAATGCAAGCACTATCAGAGAGTTCAATCCAGCCATCTGCTTTCTGATGCATTTCCCTGTTCATAAAGGAAGCAGGTCCTTGCAAAGTCCACACTTTGATGAAATGATCAGCTTTGTGAACTTAGAATGAGCCAACTATACACTGACCAGTGGTTGGATTCCAAACCCTAATGGTGTTGTCATTTGAGCCAGAGACAATATGACTGCCATCAGGGGAATAGGCAACAGAGGTGACTGCAAATGTGTGACCCTGGAATGGACCTGCTGTACACTGACCAGTGGTTGCATTCCAAACCCTAATGGTCTTGTCCCTTGAGCCAGAGACAATATGACTGCCATTAGGTGAATAGGCAACACAGGTGACCAAATCTGTATGACCCTGGAATGGACCTTCTGTACACTGACCACTGGTTGGATTCCAAACCCTAATGGTGTTGTCCTCTGAGCCAGAGACAATATGACTGCCATCAGGTGAATAGGCAACAGAGGTGACTGTCTTTGTATGACCCTGGAATGGACCTGCTGTACACTGACCAGTGGTTGCATTCCAAACCCTAATGGTCTTGTCATATGAGCCAGAGACAATATGACTACCATCAGGTGAATAGGCAACAGAGGTGACCCAATTTGTGTGACCCTGGAATGGGCCTTCTGTACACTGACCAGTGGTTGGATTCCAAACCCTAATGGTGTTGCCCCAAGAGCCAGAGACAATATGATTGCCATCAGGGGAATAGGCAACAGAGCTGACTGTTCTTCTGTGACCCTGGAATGGACCTGCTGTACACTGACCAGTGGTTGCATTCCAAACCCTAATGGTCTTGTCATTTGAGCCAGAGACAATACGACTGCCATCAGGTGAATAGGCAACAGAGATGACTGTACTTGTGTGACCCTGGAATGGACCTGCTGTACACTGACCAGTGGTTGCATTCCAAATCCTAATGGTGTTGTCTGAAGAGCCAGAGACAATATGACTGCCATCAGGGGAATAGGCAACAGAGCTGACTCCACTTCTGTGACCCTGGAATGGACCTGCTGTACCCTGACCAGTGGTTGCATTCCAAACCCTAATGGTGTAGTCATATGAGCCAGAGACAATATGACTGCCATCAGGTGAATAGGCAACAGAGATGACCCAATTTGTGTGACCCTGGAATGGACCTTCTGTACACTGACCAGTGGTTGCATTCCAAACCCTAATGGTGTAGTCATATGAGCCAGAGACAATATGACTGCCATCAGGGGAATAGGCAACAGAGCTGACTGTACTTGTGTGACCCTGGAATGGACCTGCTGTACCCTGACCAGTGGTTGCATTCCAAACCCTAATGGTGTAGTCATGTGAGCCAGAGACAATATGACTGCCATCAGGTGAATAGGCAACAGAGCTGACTCCACTTCTGTGACCATGGAATGGGCCTGCTGTACACTGACCAGAGGTTGGATTCCAAACCCGAATGGTCTTGTCATGTGAGCCAGAGACAATATGACTGCCATTAGGTGAATAGGCAACAGAGCTAACTGTGTTTGTGTGACCCTGGAATGGGCCTGCTGTACACTGACCAGTGGTTGCATTCCAAACCCTAATGGTCTTGTCATGTGAGCCAGAGACAATATGACTGCCATCAGGTGAATAGGCAACAGAGGTGACCCAATATGTGTGACCCTGGAATGGACCTGCTGTACACTGACCAGTGGCTGCATTCCAAACCCTAATGGTGTTGTCCCTTGAGCCAGAGACAATATGGCTGCCATCAGGGGAATAGGCAACAGAGGTGACTGCTTCTGTGTGACCCTGGAATGGACCTGCTGTACACTGACCAGTGGTTGCATTCCAAACCCTAATGGTCTTGTCTGAAGAGCCAGAGACAATATGACTGCCATTAGGTGAATAGGCAACAGAGGTGACCCAAGTTCTGTGACCCTGTAAAGTAAGAATCTCTGCTGGCCAGCTGACTGGATGTCCCAAGGTCACTGACACATGCTTTTGAAGGTGGTTGGCCCATAGTTGCCTCAGTGGTGAGCTGGAGGGTGTCTGGGGCATGGCTGACAGGTAAAGATGGGGGGTACATTCTGTCATCACAGGTCCAAACACTTGAATGAATTGGGATCCCTCTGATGCCAAGGTGGAAATCCCATGGCCCTGATAATATCATCATTAAACATTCATCATTGATCATCAAAGTTGATCCCACCTTGGCCCATTTTTCCAGGATAGTGCAGGTTTCTAGAGCAGCCAGGATATATGATGCAGGGGAGGACAGGGAGAGGAGACTGATGGCTTCAAGCCAGAAGGGGAAGAAGTTCTTGAAGAATGAAGTGACCATTTCTAACTTGGGGGGGCACTCTGCATGCTGCATGTGGACCATCCAATATTGGCACGAGTATGCAAGGTGGGGGGGGATGGCCTTGGTCACCCGACTCGCCAGGTTGGAGACTTCAGAGTTGCAGAGTCGAGAATCATTGAGGTCACAGATATTGAACTTGAGCAGCTTTTGCATGTATGCGAGCAATGCATGGCCAAGAAACAGATGATGGCGTGGTAGGATGTCGAGATGAAAGATTGAACTCCAATGCTTATCCAGTAAAAAGTTGCGGAATGATGTATGGAGGGGGCGGATGGGCTTCTCTTCATCCACAACTCCATCCAGCAACGATCCCAGGGGTTTGATGATGATACGAACCTTCAGGTCCTTACCAAAGAGAGCACAAAGGGAAATGAGAGATAGAGGCTCCTTGAGTGCCAGCACCATGGCCATCACCTCCCGAAACCGCTCTCGAGCATCAGCCACAGTGAAGAGCTGAGCCAGTATAGTTTCGTAAAGGTTATCGAGTGGATGGACACCAGAAGCGTTGTTGCTTTGTAGGAGTATCTCAAGCTGGTCACATGTGTCGAGCCCAGCACTATCATCCCTGTTGATGAACTTGCACGCAGTGGACGCCCACTGAAACAGACTTTGGGACTGTTGAACAAGAAGGTGACACCACTTCTCATTCGGCCAAGAAGATTCGAGCTCAGGGAACTGACGGAGGGAGTGATGGATAAACTTGGCGATGTCCCCATCGATCGTGGCCTGTGGGACATCCCCTAGATGTATACAAGCGATTTGTGGACCAGCCAGGAGCGCTTTCAAGATGTCCCTTTCAGGCTGAGCTGTGATCAGGAAGCGAAGGTTGGCTGGGAGTTTGCGCTCGGTAAATTCACATGAGAGGATGTCTAGAAGTTGTTGGCGATCTCCTATTTCGCCACTCTCGTCGACGGCGTCCACAATGACGATCAAGGGGCCGACAGAGTCGATATTCTTGCTGTTACAGTTTTTCTCCTACATTGTTACGCGAGACGTTAACAAGCGTCGAGGTGGAACGATTGGCTAACTTCAAGGAGGAGCTCACGAAGAGTCGCAACGTCTTGAAGTAGGACTTGAAGGATCTAAGGACTAGGGAGTTCTGAGGGACTGAGAGGCCTCAAGAAAACCAAGGGACAAAAGAGACTAAAGACGAGGCAGTCGGCCAAGGATGCAAGTCAACGCTAGATTGTGTAGATCAAGAATACAGTACAGAGTGTAGACGGTCTAGTTAAGTACTAGGCGACGTGTCATCAAGGAATACCAGAGAATCGGAAGGAACAATGAGTAAGAGGAAACACGTAACCGATACGATAGAATCAGCTAAGGAGAGTTAAGTCCGAAGATGAGAAGAGAAGAGATAACAAAGATAAGAAGAGAAGAGATAACAAAGATAAGAAGAGAAGAGATAACAAAGATAAGAGCAAGTCTCCCCCGGTAGTAGATGGGGAACGGTGCGAGACGATCATAGTACAAAGAAGGAGGGATTCAGTGTGTCTACGACGAGAAGACAATGGATCCAGTCCTAGCGGAACATACCCATGAGGACATGAGTACGGAGAGCGAAGGAAAGAAGATAAAGATGATGACATAGGAGAAAAACTGTAACATACATCATCATTTGTATCTCCTCTCTTTTGCTCGTCATACTCATATCTTCTTGGGTATGTTTCACTCGGACTGGATTCATTGTCTCCTTGTCATCGATACACTGAATCCTTCTTTCCTCGTCCTTTGATTGTCTCACACCGTTCTCCAGCTATTGCCGGGAGAGACACGACTTTATCTTTGTTATCTCTTATCATCGGACCGCATCCTCCTTAGCCGATTCTCTCATATCGGTTACGTGTTCCCTTTTACTCATCGTTCCATCCGATTCTCCGATGTTCTTTGATGATGCGTCTCTGAGTACTTATACTAGACTGACTGTACAATGTACTACATTCTTGATCTACGCAATCTAGCGTTGACTTGCATCCTTGGCCGTCTGCCTCGTCCTTAGTCTCCTCTGTCTCTTTGATTTCTTTGAGGCCTCTCAGTCCCTCAGGAGTCCTAGTCCTTCGACCCTTCGAGTCCCTATCTTCGAGACATTGTGACTCTTCGTGAGTTCCTCCTCGAAGTTAGCCATTGTCCCGCTTCGACGCTTGTCGACGTCTCGCGTAACACAGCTGTGGGTATCAACCCGCATGGGGTACGTGTATGGGTACGGTCGCTTGTACCCAGGGGTATACCCGTGCGGCTCCCTAGGGCTTTTCGACGCATATCAATGCTGTACAAATTTGTGACATAATCTTGCCTTATGGGTGAAAGCCGTACCAAATCATATCAGAAGCCCTGGACCTTAGATTTGGGGCCAAGAGGTCACGGAAGAGCTTGCGTAGGTATGAGTAGTTGAGCTTGTCGTTGAAGCAGAGGGCACCTATAATAAATATCATTAATTCAGGAAAATACCGAACTTGTTAGAGAGCTCGCAGCAAGGAGGTCAGAATCTGTAGGAGTGGTCATCTTCTTTTCCATGATACGATCGTACTCTTGTTTCTTCATGGCGGCCTTGAGTCCCTGCGGCAGGAGAGCACCAAGAAGGAAGTGCATAAGTATGTAAGCGAGAGACTCCAGATCGTCACGATCGTCGGGCCTGTTCAATGCACAAGGGTGTGTTGATTGACGCATAACGAGCAGTACCAGTAAGGTTCTTGTTCTCCCTGTGGGGGATATGGGGGTGTGTCGTGGGGTCATGGAACTTCCTAGCCAAGCCAAAGTCAATAATATTGACTTGGTTGCCTTGTTTCCTGATACCCAGTAAGAAGTTGTCTGGCTTGATGTCACGGTGAATGAAGTTGCACGAGTGAATGTAATACTCGACGCAGAATATCTGCAATATTACTGTAACAAGAGGAGATGGTAAGTAAGCGAAAGGATGATATACGAGGGACATTGGGATTACCAGCTGGTCAGTGAGGGGTAGAACTGTTTTCAGACAAAATTTGTGGGTGCAAATTTGAAGAGATCTTCAAGGAGGGGTGAGGAGATCCCTTGAAGACCATCGTGTTGTAATCGTGTTCGGTACCAAACCATCTGATGAAGGGGACACCTGGACCAACACCGCGTGCGAGAGTCTTGTAGACCTTAGACTCGTACTCAAGCTGGGGGTGCTTGGCCCTGACTGACTTGAGTTTGATGGCGACCTCTTCACTAGAGCAGACGGCAGTGCAGTCGTATTGTTGAGGATCCGTCTGTGATTAGGCTTGACCGGTTCATGGAATTGCATCGGAAGAATATTGGAGCCCGAATTGGTTGCTTCAAATGATCAAACTTCTATTTCAGGACTCTCAGACGATCCCGAGTTGGTTGCTGTTGTATGTGCTAAATTGGAATGTTAATGACATGATCATACATCTATTTCAAGTTTATTGGGACCCCGACTGCAAGAGCCTCCCAATTTGGCAGCCTTGGAATCCAGGTACCGGAATTTCCAACAGACACTCCTTTGACAGCACTGATCCGTGAAATGGACTTTCTGGGACTCTTAGAGCCGGGAGCAGACTGGGCCGGAGTGCAGCTGACATTACATCGGAGCTTCAATACTCACACGTGATGTGGATCACGCGACCTAGCAGGTCATATCTGGAGTGGGGGAGACACTTTGGTCGGTAAGTTATCTTGATTCGTCTACAAGTTTTTGGGACTTTTGCGATCTATAAGGTTGCATATCCATCCAACTGCAGGTTACCCGAAAGGATACAACGAACTTCATATTGTCTATAGGGATGGCTCTGTGTCCTTCAATTTCGAACAGGATGAACTCCTCTCATTTATGTTGTGGCACAGCGATATCTCTTACAAATTGCAGCCACCTGGTAGATGAATATATCCTTCGTTATCATTTGTCACTCAAATTACATTTATAGGCATAACCACATTTTTTCTTGTAGATCAGCCCGCTTCAGGTGGTGATACCCTCTTTTCGTCCCAGACAGCTACTTTGAAGATGCTTTTGCCTCCATTGGTCGCTTTCTTATGCACTCTAAAAGCAGTTCACTCCGGGGTTGTTCAGGTACTTCTTGTCAATCATTTCAAGCCAATTTGAACTCTAATCAACGTACAAGCTAATTATTCTTGATCTGGGAAGAGAGGAGGAGTTGTTCACCGCGAGCCTGTGGAAACTGCTCACCCTGTTATTCGTAAGCACCCAGTCACCGGCGAGGAGGCATTGTATGTCAATAGACAATTTACTTGTTACATTATCGGCTTGAAAAGGGAAGAGTCAGGTGAGAGTTATGCTCTACGCATTTCAAGCAAGTGCCTATGGTTTGACCCAAGATGTGATCTTGAATATGCTTGACGACCAAATTGAAAAAAAAAGTGGAGAAGCACATGCCAGGCTGAAGTGGTTGCCGGGGACAGTTGCCGTATGGGAGAACCATCTTGCTGTTCATGTATGTAGTATTCATTCCTTTTGCAGACCTGCATTAACTGGAAATAAAGTCTGCAGTGCTCGATTTCGACTTGGGCAAGACACGTTGCCATGGTGTATGTATCACCCCTCAAGCCAAAAGGCCCATTCCAGCTTTGGATGGATTAAACCTTGATGACTGACAGGAACTGATTACTCCAACCGATTAAAGAAAGAGAGAGAGAAAATATGAAATAGAGTATTCATTTGCAAAAAGTGGTTCTGAGGACTATGTAAGAAGCTAGATGCTGTATATAAATAATTATTGCACTTCGTGGCTGAATCATTCAAACGTGTACAAGAATGCTCGATAGGAGGAGGATGCAAACTCAGAATGTAGAGTCTACTTGCCGGGTCAATGACTCAAACTGCAAGATAGATAGTTATGTATGACTAAGTTTTGTCCCCATTTGATGAGAGTTGGACAATGCCATTTATTATAGTAGAGTCCAGCCCTCCTACGATACTTTTCAGAGGAGTGAACATGTCGGACGACTCCTTGGCAACCTCAAGCACCATTTTTGTCCCACTGTATGCCATGGCCATGAAACCAGGGGTGTTTCCTGGAGTAGATGCAGTGTCAATGCTGGGGGAAACCATTCGATTGGTGTCAAGGAATGTAGTGGAATCATGAGGAGTGGGAATGGAAGGTGATGAGTCTGGTGGTAGCTGCTGGGGGAGTTGATCTATGGATGGTGAGGGGCCATGAATTGCCGGCGAGGTGGCCAAAGCAACTGCACGTGTAGGGTGGACAGCATAGCACAGCGGATCGGTGATTGTACTAGATTGAGCATTAGAGTCCAAGGAAGAACAGTAGCTAGTAGACGCAGATGGCGATTTATCCGATCTTTTTGATTTTTTTTGGACGCAACCTTTTCCAAATATTTTTCATGGTGGTAGTTTGGGGAGAAAAGAGAGACATACCGTTTTTAGAGTACGTTGTATAAGTGTCAGCCAGAGCATCTATCTGACTTGTAATATTGTATTCTGCGTAAAAGCAGTGTCTAGATACGGTCAGCTGGTCTTATGAAGTATGACTTGGTTCTTACATTCTGAATGCAGACTAGAGAATGTCCAAAACGAATTCAATATTCAGATATCAGAGATTTGTGATATTAGGCTTCTTGGGCATCTCCTCTTGATGAATTATTACAGTAGTCCAGGGTTCATGAGATTTAGGATTATATTTTGCGAGTACAAACAGTTTGATATCTAGATATGACATGTTGTCAAGACCATGACTTCTGCTCCGAGGGTACTCCGAAAGACTCGGAGGTACTTAGCGCTCGGGACTCGGCTTCACTGTATGTGGTGCGCCCTTGTCAATAAGTCCGGGTGTCCCAGAATTGGTTGGGGGTCGGAACAGTGGAACAGTCGGGGACATCGGGGGACATCGGGCGTGATCAGAAGGAGTCGGGCATGAAGGATGCAAGGTCTAGCGTCGAGCTAACCTGCGAGGGGACCACGAGGAGACTCGTCGGCTTCAGAGAGGGGAGATAGAATATCTTAGCTGATAATCAGACTAAAGTTACAAGGTGATAAAACTACGTTTATATACGAAGGGAGAACACTGCAGAACCCTCAAGAGGTTGCAGTGTTCCAAGGCGGAAAGCTGTCCCGGAGGACAACTCAGTACAAGAGCGTTCCCGAGTTGCGGGACTGCCACGGATAATACTAATTAGCGGAACTAGTTCAAATGGAGGTAAGTAAGGTACTAGAATGGACGGAGGTAATACAAGTGTCAAGCAAGCTCCGAGGTCTCGGAGCTGTGCCAGACCGAAGGTACTAGACTTATCTCGGGCGTGACAGACCAAGTCGGAACTTGCTCGGAGTGCTCGGAAACGAGCCTAGTATACGGGATATGACACATGTAAACAAAAGCGGTTATCTCATTGTATCGAGAGGTTGTCTGTGGACGCGTGAGTCCGGGGTCATCGGTCAAGCTTTAAACTTCGAACTTCAAGCTTCAGAAGCTTCAAGGGCAGGTTAGAGCTCGAAGTAATCAGCCAATTTCTGCTTGTCAAAATTAGTTTGGTCTTGGTCCCTTTGGCAAAATTTAGTGATACCCATATGTTTCAAATCAGCCTCCGGTACAAGTTGTAGTTCTGTACATCCTACAAGCCCTCGACTGTACTCCCAAATGTATATCAACTCTCGACGGTCCATGATCAAGATAAGTGCCAATCTAAACTGCTTTTCCCAATTGAACTGTGCTCGTGTTCTACGGAGTTGTAGCACTCCTGTAATTCATGAGATCGGGAAATCAATCAACATTGAAGAGATGTGCGTACCATTACCGTCATCATATTATCATGAATCCAGGGGTATTTCCTGAGTTTGTGCCAGTGGGGCCTCTCTGGTCATTGTCAAGCAAGGTGGCGGGGGTATAAGCGTGGGGACAAGAGATGATGAAGGCAATAGCTGCTTGGAGAGTTGATCTTGTGAGAGCGGAGGGATAGAGGGTGGTGAGGTAGGTGGGGAAGTATTGCATAGTGGATTCGCGATTTCACTAGGTTGAGAATTGGGGGAAGAGTTGGCAGTAGATGAAAGAGAGGGTGACCAGTGAAGTACTCAATTTGATGCATTGGATCGCAGCTTCAATAGGGTGGTAAGGGAGGGAAGGAAAAGAGAGGGAGTAATTATCGAGTGAGGAGCACGCAAGATGCCTGTTGAAGATTCAATTCGAATTTCATATACTCCTCCTTTGGGATACAGTGATTACTGAAGCTAACTTGCGCCGAGTCCTCAATGCAATCAGTGGAGACTTTGCTTTTTCCTCACCCCGCAGTAATGATGGCAGAATTTTGGTCGACAGAAAATACATCTACATTCATGTTACCAGAACAAGTACATCACGGCTCATACAAACAAACAGCCCAGTTAGCACAGAACACAAGAAACCTTCCCTGATTACAATCCACAAGTATACAAAGCCACTAAAACACCAATCACCCAGACTAACATTCCGCCCATCAAAACACCACACTTAGTTGAATTCGCATTCGACGTAACACTTCTGCTGGTTATGGTCCCATTCCCAGTAGACGTATCATTAAGGCCCAATACAAAGAAAAAGGTTCCAGCAACTGGCATACCCAACCCCATTTGCTCTGCAAATGCGCTGATGTTCCAATGGATCCTGCTATCCTCCAAATCCATGTTTGTGTCAATGGAAGAGAGAAAATTTGATGGTTGTATGTATAAGAGAAACACATATCTTCAAACCAGAGTAAATGAACAATGGTTAGGTGTTATGGTTAGGTGAAAACACACCTATGCCATCCAGAATTGACAAGCAGAACACCGGCATAAGGTGTTATGACCTGTGTAGTGTTGACAAGGAGCATCTTCCCATCTGGGGATTGGCCAGTACCATTGATTTTCATTGATGGTGAGAGCAGGTGGCGGTACTGGTCCTTTGTTGTGTGCTCTCTTGATGGCGCTTTAAAGATCCTTGCCCAGCTGTGATGGTATCCTAAGAGTAGAAAACCTAACAAAGCAGACTGTAGCAAGAGTAGAAATAGTTAGTGGGTATGATTAGTTCGTCCCAAAAGAGACTCGAAGGGAAAGGGAGAAGTCCAGGAGAAGTCCGAGCAACAGTACTCAGCGTTAGGAATAGGTCCGAGTGGACTTTGAGCGTGAGTCCGATAGACCAAGTGGTTTCCGAGTGTTAGTCCGATAGTCCGAGCGGTATCGGGCCTATGGAATGGAAAAGGGAAACGGTAAGTACACAGTAGACGGTTTACTGCGTTCGGTGTTGAAGACGGTGACGGTGACGGTGTGAGCCAAAAGGAAGCTGGTATTTTCGATACCATACATGAATATTATAGTCCGAGCATTCTCGGACTCTAACTACGACCAGGAACTACTAGCCGTGACATGAAACCTAAAGGAGTAAATGAAAATACACTATCGGAAAATAACAGACAGGCACCACCATCTGTCTAGACAGAATGGAGTGTTTTTATATAGCGGCCGTCACATGTGATCAGTCCGGAGATAAAGGACCTAAGGATGAGGTCGCCGAAGTCCGTGGAAGGCACATGGCAAGGAAGGACGATGGGACCGAGAAGTAGTGGAATGGATGATGAGATAAGATAAGGACTAACGGATGGTGCCGATACAGAAGTCCAAGAAGTCTGACACTCTGGAGTACCAGAGTACCTTCAGACTAAGATGGCTGAGCTCGGACTTGTCGAAGACGGATCGGAGAGGGTGTCAGAATGAAGGGGGACTCTGGGTAATGTGGGGAAAGTGGAGGATATGCCTACAGAGGCGTACCAGTCTCTACAGCGCATCGGGATTTATGCCAACAAGTACAAAAATTTGATTGAACTGGAAGAAGGATCCACTGTCTGAAGTAATGTAGAAAACAGGCTCTAGCTGAGTTTCTCCTCAAACTCTGCCTTTCTTCTCTCCCTCTCAACTAGCTCATCCTCCTGAGAGGCAGCAACAGCAGTAGTGGCGGCAGCACCTTGGTCTAACTACTGCTTCATCTGCCCCATCATCCAACTCCCAGCAATGACAGCAACGATGGTCAGTCCCTGGGCAATAACACGTGCTCGTAACCAATAGTTCATCGATTTAGACTCGTGTTTATGTAGTTTGCTGCCTGCCATGATAAGTGCAAATGTTGTCGCCAATGCACCTGTAATAAAAACGACAGTAAATGTAAGAAACACGAACAATAAAGATGTCCAGCAGCAGAAAGAGAATGACAGACGCACCTACGGAAACCAAGGGCTGCTGTTTGAATTTGCGCAAGGCTTTCTCCTGGTAAGTCTCCGCCGATGTGGCTCTCTCGCTATCACTGTTCATGTTGTTCTTCCAGTTTCCTTCCATGAAGAAATATGGAGAGGGAGGTTAGGAGCTGGGGAACATGTATTAGGAAGATCGGGGCGAGTCAGATCTCATGTATGATTGTGTAACTGTAAAAAGTTGCAATTGTTTGGCAATGGCTTTCGAACCAAACAAAAATGGTCGCCTTGTATAAGGTTGTACTGGTCACATGTCCCATAACCTCAGCGACTCTTTCGCCACATCCTAGATTATACTACGTAGCTTATTTAATTTTTCAGTCACACTTCTTAGACTAAATGTACAATGTGTGGAGTACGTGCCTCATGTTTACCCACGTTCTATATTCTCTGTTGTTTCATTTCAATTCCTGTTGTGCTTATTTTCACATGTCGCGCCACGCATAGTACTTGAGATACCAGTTGTCTTTTCGCTTTCATTATTCCCCCTTTCTCTCTGAGGTAGTTACTATGTTATTTCCCTTTGTTTCATACTGTACTGACCCAAATATGTAACTAGCGTATATCAACTAATTGTGTCATACAAATCCCTTTAGTTCATATGAACAGAAGAGTATGATATGGAATCTCAGTCCTGAAAATTCATCGAATATATTTCCATTCTAAAATTTTCAAAAATCCCCCACCTTCGGTTTGGCAGGTCTTATTTACAGATCGTCTCGGTCTAACACTGGGACAGGCAGCAACTCGACAACGCATCACCAATATTAAATTTAAATTCAAGTAAAGTACTGTTACTCAAGAAGTGGAGAAACTGTAATGTAATGTCCAACATATTCGTACGTGATCCCTAGCCTTTACGAAAACTGTGAATACCAAGTTATTCCCAAAGAGCATCAGTGTTGGCCTCCCTCGGGGTTCTTGTCTCTCCAACCACATTTGTGTTCCCGTTTCTTGGCTGTCCTTCTCCAGCATTGTCGGACAACCTGATCCTTCCTTCTTGCCTCCTACCCCTGAATTTGTTCCATAGTAAAGTTGCAATCAGTGCGATAGGATGTAGGGCTGTGAAGAATATGGTGAGAATCTAAAGGAAACAGTCAAGCAGGGACACCTATCATAGTAGAGAAACTCACAAAGATGGATGCAGGTTTGGGTTTTGCAGACCAAACAGAAACACAGACCAATACTGCGCCTACACACCAAACGATGTCTCCCCTCATACATGTAACGACAAGTCCAAGCAAGTTTACCCCCAACATCATGGCAAACCCTGGCCATTGGTGCTTCGCATAGTGGGTCTGATCACCTTGGGACCATGTGTGTCCCAATGTTATGAAAAGAGAGTACAGAAACATGAGTGACAGTGAAAGAATCAAGAACAGGCATATAGGGGCATGTATCAAGGCAACGTCGAAAGGCCTTGCGGAGATAGTTGGCTTGTGGTAAATCAATAATACAACGTTATAATATATCAACAAGATGGTCAAAACGCCAAGTAGAACAGTTGATACGATAAACCATTGCAATAGCTATACGGATTGATTAAATGAAGGAATTAGGTCAACTCAATGAACTCACCCAGGCGACTGCCCGGATGGCCATTGTCCAGTTAGCAAGCACAAGGCTCATGCCTACACCTTTTACTGTGGTTTGCTACAAAAGTGTCAGGTTTGTTTCAATCAATCAAAGACATATTGAAGTCACACCTTTGTCTCAGGTTTTCTTGCGAGTACCAACAATACACAATACCCAACTTGGCCCATATAGATCAGCAATACATAGAGTGCGATCAACATGGGGTTCGGAAATATAGATGAGGGGTACATTTTTTCAATATCACCTGCAACCATTTCAGACCCATGTAACGGGAAGGAAGGGGAGTACGCACCGATAGAAGGTGATACAACGAGTGCACAAACCATGACGGACACAATATTGATCAACAAGGACAACGGTGTGAGGACTTGCAGCCTATAGATTGATGAGATTTAGGTCTGGCCCACTGGGAGAGAGAATACTTACTGGATGAGAGACAGGTAGTCTCGAACGGCTGGATGAGATGTATCGACAGGTAGTTGTTCCATTATCCGAGTATTCGTTTAGTGGTGGTGGTAGATGGAAGGAAGAGCTGTACATAGTGCAAATCCTATCGTCGACATTGATGATGTCATTGTCCCCGATCAATGGCACACATCGTGACACATTTGGTTGTCCTCTCTTCAAAACCTTCGCCGAGAGGCCTTAACATGTTGGCAGGTAGAGTCTCCAGTCCCTTCAACTGCCTGTTCTGCAGAAATAAAAGGTATCCTATTAATGCTCCTAATTGGTCAATCTACCCAGAACCAAGCTTTATATGGCAAGAAAAGTAACACTTTCGACCTTTGTATTTTTTGAGCCGCAATTCATCACATTTTCTGTTCGGAAAATTAACCAGGGATACTTAAGACAGCAAGGATACACTAACAAAAAACTCAAGCTGAGGGGACTCATAAATGTGTTAGCTGAGATGATTCATTCTCCAGATCACATCATTTTTGGATAGATTCCCTTGCTGCCAATCAACAGAGGGTTATAAAAATCAAATGAACGTGTCTGTATGTAGCTATAGACAACTCATTATTCCACAAAAAAATATTTGCCCACAAGGACTAAAAATAAGCTCAGGAAATGCAAGTGGTGGTTACCCCGGAATGATAGTAAGGGACAATTCCATATGGTTTTTTTCCAGTGTGCCATTTTTTATTTTACTTGTGGAGAGTGGGCCATCATTACACACAGCAAGGGTGTTACGGTCGCTCTCTAAGCGCCTAACATAACGGACTTAGAACTTTTCTTTTTCTCTCTTATCTTATCTCTTGTCCTAGCTGATAAGATCCCCTTTAGTCTCATGACAGCTACGCTGCCTTCTCACCAGGCCTATGCCTGCCCTTTACCATGTGCAGTGCACACCTTTGCCTCACCCCCGGTGCTGTGCACTTCCTATGCTTCTTTTATTCATTTACCACATGCCTCATGTTAACCTTTCATCTTTCATTAAGGCAGTGCCTTCTTCATGGCAGTGCTTGATGCACACCCCCTATGCATGTTCCATGCTTCTCCTTCCATTCTGCCACCGCCGTGCGGTTTCCTCATGTCTTCCTTCTATTATTCCATTCCAAGGCTATGCTTGATGCATGCCTCCTCCTCATGATATCTTTATTAGACACCCCTATCGGTAGATCCGATGTATACATATGTACATAGTAGAGTAGTATATATAGACCGCAAGTGCCAGCCAGAGAACTACCAGTTTAGTTCTCTTGGTCTTTCCCCACCATTGCAGCAGCGACAACTCCTA
>JBBPNE010000207.1:0-36943 GCA_038090735.1 Xerocomellus amylosporus | reverse complement strand
TCGGGGTGCGGGCCTGGGGTGGGTGCGCGAGCGAGGGGGGGGTGAGACAAGGGCCGGGGTGGGGTGCGCGTGAAGTGGGCACGACGGTGAGGGTGGGTGGCGACGACGACGCCGCGCCGATCGTGCAGTTGCGATCGTCGTGGCGTCGTCGTCACCACGTTTGCGTTGCGAGCGCGAGGGTGGGGGAAGGCGGGGCAAGCACGAAAGCAGGCGGGCGTGTGGACGTCCGTATGGTTGTGCAGGGGGACAGTGGGGAGGACGACGGCGGGGCGCGTGTGCGCAGGGCGGCGCAGCGAGGTGAGGGCAAGCAGGTTGGCGGGAGAGGTCGTGTGCACCAAGGACGGAGCGTCCGTGCGTGTCGGGAAGACGAGGGCGAGGGCGCACGACGGCATCGGAGGCGCACGTGCGTCGGGTGAGGTGGCAGGACGAACGCACGCGGGGCACTGGGGGATGGCGTCACGTGCGGATGGCGAGGAGGGCGGGCATGCCGGTGAGGCCTCGCGCGAGGCTCGGATGGGGCTCGTATGAGGCTCCAGGTAGAGGATTAGAAAAATCTATTTTTAGAATGAGGGAGGCCGACACCTTACAGGCCGAAAAGTTGTGACATAAGAAACTGGCCTTTTAGGTCTCTATTGGTAATTTGGTACCGACAAGGTGCTGCCTTAGGTGGATTTGAGCTTTCCTCGACGACGTGGTGGCTGACAGGTCGGCTGCTCAATAGGAGCCTATCTGTGTGGTTTGGATGGCTCAGGTGCATTGTCCGGCCTGCCCTCGTATGGTTCGTGCTGACCGGCTGTTCAGCTAGCGGTCCCGTTTCGACTGGTTTCGAGTCGGGCCCCACATACCACCTCTCTGGTCACCCAGAGTGACCTCAGATATGGATAGGCCCAAGCCCTCTCGAGCCAGGCCCATCCGAGTCCATCACTACATAGCAGCGTCCCAGCCCTGCCATCGTCATGCCAGTATCTTTTGAATTGTTTCGCGTGTCATTCCGTAGGTACGTTGCGTCTCGGAGCGGAAACTTGATCGTTGTCGACCACATTGGTCCATCGTCCATCGTCCATGTCAATGACGCGACTTGTCATGAGCGACAGTCGAACAAAGTGGTGGGTGGACCAAATCCTCGACCTGAAGGCTGTCTTCCTTCCAACAACAAGCATGTTGGATCGAAACACCCTAAACTTCACAAGGGTGAATTGTCATATGCTTGGCAGCGAGTAGTCGGGGACAGATGGCGCTGGATGTCGATGTCTCCAAGATGTCGATAGCTATCTGGCCAACGAATCCACCAATCGAATTTATCAACTGCCTTCCGAAAGACATTTCTCCAGTTACTCGTGAAGAGATGATTCAGAGACCCACGCGTATCGTCATCGTCGCACTGACATGGCGCTTGCCACTAGACGTCCCTTGACCTGACACACAACACGAGTGACCTCCCTTTCCGTTAGCCGCTGAAGCGAACGGTCTTTCCCCTATAAACCATCAAACCAATAGATTCGCGCGCTCATCCCCAAGCATCCTTGCGCCAAGCAAAACAAATAAACACCTCTAAATCGGACGCGGGTCACGTTCCCTTTTTTGTTTCCACGCCCTCTAAAACAGCCACGGTCCCACTGTCGATCACAGCATCAGCCAACACAAAACGCACGACCACACCACCAGAAAGAAAAGCACCACACACCTCTTCCACGAACGCCTTCCGGTTTTATCTGTAAACAACTCTGGTGGATCAAGTTGAGTGCCTTGACCGCGTCCCGCGCCTGTATGACACACGAGATGTTGATCTCGCTCGCGCCTTGACTGATCATCTCGATGTTGACGTTGCCTTGTGCGAGGGTTTGGAACATCCGACCCGACATGCCCACCAAGTTACACATTTGTTTCCCGACGAGCGAGAGGATTGCCATGTCTTTATGAACCGAGACCTGTCGGGACATCGTCTCGTTTAGGTCGCGTGCACGAATGCAAAGAGAGGATCAGATCAGGCTCACCGATCCGCTTTTTTGGAGTTCCGAGACTAATCGATCCATGATCTTCCGCGAGAGATTGTCTTCGATCGCCATGCTGACGTGCACCTCGCTCGTACTGATCAAGTCGACGACGACGCCGAAACGATCGAGTGTACCAAAGATGCGCGCGAGGAAGCCGTGGGAAACACTCTTCCTGTTCGAATTCACGTTGAGAACGACGATGCGTTCCTTGATGGTGACCGCCGTGGGGAGACGTTTGCTCTGATGTACATTTTCGGGGGACGCATAGGAGAGAGTCCGTATCATCTTAGTTGGTAGAGAAGATGTGTCTGGGTCAGACTCGGGGGTGATTTCATCCGGATCTGGATGAATGACCGTTCCTCCGCCCTTTGGGTTCTCTACATTCTTTATCCTGATAGGTATTCCTCGTCGAATGACCTGGAAGAAGTGGACATTGTAAAGACAAGCATCGGCCAACACACGAAGCAACACACGAACCTGCTCCATGGTAAACGGATGGACGACTTCACTCCCGTAATAGGTGAGTTCTGCGGCCTCGTCTGGCCATATTACTGGTATAAGACGTGCCGTGGGCACTTTTCGTGGATCGGCAGTGAATATGCCATCAACCTCCTTCCATATTTGGAGTTCAGAGGCTTCGAGGCCGACAGCGAGTAACGCAGAGAGGAGGTCCGTGTATCCCCTACCAACCTGGCGCAGCAACGATCCCGGAACAGGGCCAAAGAAACCTGGACAATTTTGTGGAAGACGTGCACGTAAAGGGAGTGATACGTACCAGTGACGACAGGTACCCTCGGGGCACATTCTTTTATGCGTTCTCCGACCGCAACAGCAACGCTATCGTAAAAGGGCTGATTTAGAGATCCCTCTACTTGGAGATCACCGTCATCAGAGATAGGCACGATGTCTTCCAATGAGACATATTCGGCATCTATGCCCTGAAATATATATTTACCGGTGAGATAAATCCTGACCGTATTGATACCATGGATGACCTACTTGATCTCGAATGATCGCTGTCATAAGCTTACATGCTAACCGCTCGCCAAAACCAATAATGCTATCTCGAGATCGAGGAGACACTTCATCGATCACCTAGGACGCAGCCAATTGAACAAACGTGGACCGTGAGATCTAGATGGTGGCGTGGATCACAATCGAACTCACTTGTGCTGCAAAGAGGAATGCACGAAGCCAATCGCAATCACGATGTATTTCTGCTTCGATTTCTTGCAAAATTTCAGGGTTCTCGATGGAGTCTTTGGCTGCTGCTAAATGTTCGGAACGTATCAGGTCGACGGTAGTGCTGAACTCGGGCACGTTTTGTCCGGATTGGGGGCCACTTAAAGGAGTGATGGAGAATGCGATGGAAGCTGGGGATGAGCTACGTGTTCGAGGTGAATAGGGCTCGGAGGGTCGTCCAAACATCCCGTTGGTCATGGGCGTCGTCGTTCCAGATCTACTGTGTGTCTTGGCAGATGGCCGTTGTCTGGACTCGGCGGCGGCCTTGAGCAAAAGATTTGTCGTTCCGAGTGCTTTGGTAGATCCCGAACGTGCTGAGCAGACGACGGCGACTTTGTATCGATCAATGTAGTTCCTGTCGCAGACGATCAGTTCATCGCTGTACGGATAGGACAGTGCGTGAGCTCACGAGACGATGTCCTTTGCAATCTGGACTGCAAACTTTCCAATGCTGGTACCTCCAAACTTTTGAACAAGCCATCGTGCGGAGGGGTCGATGGTGTTCTGGTGCAGGCTAGGAGGCGTTGACTCGGAGGGCGGTGAAGTAGAAGGAGTAGAAGTTGAGGTGGAGGTGGAGATGGTCAAAGAGGCTTGATCTAGTATGTCAGATTCTGACATGGCACGTCAGAACAAAAAAAAAGAATTAGATTCCAAGAACCGTTAGGGCACTGAGTAGATCTCCAGCACGGAGACGCTGTCCGACAATATATATGACCTTTTTCGAAGACTCGCGAGTTGGGTTGTCACAGGGCGTATTCGGATCGTGCATAAAAGGTTTTGCAATGACTCAACTGGCGGGTGACTCGGGCAAGCGACCCCAGACACTGCGATTTTAACTGATATGCCATGGGCGTGCTTCACTACCACGATCATGGTATCGCTACAGTACGAAAAACATACAGCAGCGGTAATGATCTTGGTTTCTAGCTTGCCTAGGCTCGATAGGCCGGGCCTGAAGACAGTTTAAACCTCGAAATGCCACAAGCTCAGCCCCCTGTGGAACCAGGGACCAGAGGGGGTGGCGCAGTACGCGCAGCACCCTTGCTCGGGGGACACAGATAGCAGTTGATGGCGGGGGTATGCATGCCCTGCCCCTGCTGATCCCACTCTCCGCCCGGTCATATTCACTCTCGAATGACCGAGTTCGAAGGAGGTCGGAGATTGTGCTGCACTTCCGCCGCCGCCAGGAATCATCGCGGGAAGATCGGTCACTTGGCAGGATATCGTGTCTCTGTGCACCTTGAGGCTTCAAGCTTCACAGCTCTGGGTCTGTACAATGGCAGGCGCGAACCTTGTGATGACGACCCGAGATGTCACGGCCGGTGATTACAGAGAAATAAGGACATGCTGAATCGTTCCTGGAACGGGAATAGCACGAAATCGGGCCGGAAGTCGCTGATAGATCGATGGTGCCTTGGCGGGTGGCCAATGTAGTGACCGGAATATCAGAAAAGGACAACCTGAAACACACTACTTACGCCCATTCCGTCGAGGCGACGCATGGCCGAGTTTATTTCTGCTCGTGACGGGGAGTGGGCGGGTGATGGCCGAGATACGGCCAAGTAGCTAGGAACGGAGGATCGTGGTGCACTGGCCTCGGATGCGAGTGCACCTGGAAGACTCACCGTCCGAGGACGGGAAGAAGTTCCGCAGCTCTTTTTTCCGTATTTGCCCCACGAGGCAGCGTGCCTTGCCTCGCATTCGGGGAAAGGGATCCATAATCAGCCACGCCAGGCACACCCGGGGTCACCGTTCGGTTTTGGGGTGGAGTTTGGGTACGCACAGAACACACGGCGTGACAAGCGAGTTCGCGGGCCAGGCTGGAAAATCAGACGGATGTTGCCTTGATCGGACAAGCCCTTGCCAAGTGCCATCTGACAACACTTAAATTGGCGTGCCTGGCCCTTGCCAACTCCCCTCTCCTCCTACCACCACCACCATGCCCTCAGGAAGCAAATCCCAGTTGGACTACGACCCCCTGGACGAGCTCCTCAGACCACCCCCAAACGAGACCGAGGAGGACCGCGTCATCCGACTCGCCCAAGAGGCCGAGGCCAGAAGGGTAAGCCTTCAGATCGACGAGTCTCTCAAGGCAGAACGTCAGCAACAAAGGAAGAAAAGCGTCGTCAGGCTCCTCCTTCTTGGACAGAGCGAGTCAGGCATGTGTGCTCACCCCATCCACACACTCCCTCCGCCCTAACCGACTGCCTATGATCCGCCCAGGCAAATCTACCACCCTCAGACGTCAGTCACACAACAGCCCTCCTCCCTCCGCTGACCTTTCTCTGCAGACTTTCAGCGGCTATACACTCCCTCCGCGTTCCGTGAAGAGCGCATTCTATGGCGCGGTGTCATACAACTTAACGTCGTTCGCTCCGTCCGCACCATCACGGACGCCCTCTCAAACACTCGTCTTCCCCCCATCGACAGTGGAGGCGAGGACAGCGATGACGACGCCCCGCACATACCCCACGAAATTGACTTGCTTCGAATGCGTCTCACACCACTTCGACACATCGAAGCTCTCCTCATTGCTAAACTTATCCCGCCAAGCGAAGACGACGCTGCGTCCTTTGTCGGAAGAAGTAGCTTCAGTGCATACCAGTCACGTCGCAACCCAAGTGTCGAGCGCCCATGGCGGACCCAGGAAGTGTTTGTTCGACCCGGCGCTACCTGGAAAGGCGCCCTCGCCAAAGGTTTCCGCAGAGATGGCCGGCCGACATCGCTAGGAGATATCGGCATGGCCACGCGAGACGAAGCACAAGAGGTCCTTCACGGTTGTAGCGATGATATAATATCTCTCTGGAACAACAGGTTTGTTCGGGAGGTACTTCGGCGACGCAGGATAAGATTGGAAGAGCTTCCAGGATTGTAACGTCCAGGTTCACTTTCTACGACGAGTTTATACCAACCCCCTTTCAGCTTCTTGAACGATGTAGATCGTGTCACGGCTCTCAACTACATTCCTTCTGATGGTAAGCTCCCCAAGTGAGGCACCGTCGACGTTCTCACTTTCTTGTGAACAGACGACGTTTTGCGAGCTCGTCTGAAAACCGTCGGCGTTTCGGAATACAGATGTGAAATGGAGGCCGCTGCCGGTCGTGAGCAAGGTACCGAGTGGAGAATAGTCGACGTCGGAGGTTCTCGGTCGCAGGTGTGTGAGGCGCGATCCTTGAGATACTTTCGTCTAAAGAAAGAACCTTTTGCTCTAGAGAGGTGGGATATCCCTATTTCGGCTCGGCACCCTCACTCATAGTCTCTCGCAGCAACATGGGTGCCCTTTTTTGACGATGGTACGCCATCATCCTGACGTCATTCGTGCCTTTCTGATGGTGGTGATGTTGCCTTAGTGGATGCTATCATATTCCTTGCTCCTATATCTGGATTCGATCAAGTTCTTGCAGAAGACCGAAGTGTGAATAGATTGGTGAGGACATTCGTGCCTTGACCCTTGAAGTGTACAGTTCTGAACGCTCTCTCAGGAGGACAGTGTCTTGCTATGGAAAGCCGTTTGTTCGAACAAGCTCCTGGCCAATGTCGATCTCGTCCTCTTCTTGAACAAATGTGACATCCTTGAAGCCAAGCTTGACTCAGGCATCCGGTTGTCCAAATACGTTCGCAGCTACGGTGATCGCCCGAATGATATGGACACAGCATCAAAATGTTTGTCCAGTCGCTGTATTCCCGCATGCAAGCGACTAATGGGAACCCTCAGACTTTAGGAGCAAATTCAGCGCCATCCACCGGGAGTACTCTCCTCTACCTCGGAAATTTTATGGTTTCTGTACCTCTGTCACGGTAGGCAGTGCCTCCCACAAGAAGTGTTGAGCTGAGATTCAATAACTTGTTAGGACACCACGACTACTGCCGGCATCCTTGCAAGCGGTGAGCTGTTTTCTCACAAATGAGAGTTGAGCGCATCCTCATTCGACCACAGTGCGAGACATGGTCGTCCGAAGACACCTCAAACAATCTAAACTTTTGTAGCACTTTATCTCTTTTTCCTCCAAGCCAAATCTATTGGTAAGGATACGATATGCCACACTTGGATCGTTCAACTAATTGTTCCCTTTTCCGCAGGCTCCTTCCCACTACCCAAACAATATCTTACCAATCCAACATAGGGCTCTGTTATCGAAGCAATGTTATCGCCACTTCTATTACTCATTCCTCACGTCCTTACGCCTGTCTCATGACTCAACACATGCCTTTTTCACATCAACCGACACGATCAGGTTTTTCCTTGATCGTATGTACGGCATTGAAGGGTCAACCCACGGTTCGCCTCCGTTCGCGCTCACCTATTTGCACTCTCCCACATCTCCTTTGATCTGTTTCATTTTTAGCCATTATCTTTTGATTTCTCTCACTTTGGCTGGATCTAGATGCAATCAGCTCCTTCTCTTCTCCTTCACCCTGTTGAACGATTAATGGAATTCTCTTTTTGTCCTCTGTTATCCCGCTGTTCATTTTTGTGCTCATGTCCATATCTCTGTCTTTTCTCCCGCGGTCTTATGGTGCTCCTTTTTGCTACTCCTGCTTGTAGTATTCGGCTTTGTATGTTTGGCATATACTACATCTACATCTACATGTAGGTTTATCCACGCCGATCGCGACGAGGCGGTCCTGTCTTGCCTCGCTCGAGATGGGAATTGTCCCTGTGGCGTTGCGCAGCGATTGTGTCATTCACGCATAGGGACCGCATGTCATTCGAGCGCCGAGTCGTGTATACACACGCTGCATCGTTGCTCGTAGCGTGGGGACCAAGACGAGAAGCACCCAGAAGGAGTGGAACCAGCTTAGCATCGGGCTTGACCAACTGCGCTGGGAACGTCTCATCACAGGCAGGGGGCGTGAGATCGTCGGTCGTACCAGAAAGAGAAAAAGAGGAGTCCATTCGTCCTTTCATCCTCGGTCTTGGCCCCGAATCGAGTCTTAGAGGCTGGGTTTACGACACCGCCCGAAGGTGTGCTTGTGTGGGACCTTGAACCTGGCGCCCGTGTCCGTGTGAACACGTACTACAGTACTACTACGGCGGCCTCGTCTCCGAGTCCGCGCCATCGGGTGTCCGTTGCGGCGTCTTGTGGGAAACAGCGATGAGGGTGATCCTCAAAGTTGGCTCCCACCTAGGTGCTGGGTGCTGGCGTCTCCGTAGGAACGAAAGAGTCCGGGCTCGTGCGCCGAGCGCCCCACAGCATCCTCACCCTCATGCTTTCCACCCGCGCGACACGGGGGCGCGATGCATGCGCACGTGGTCTCCAAAGGTCCAGGTCCAGGTTCCAGGGTAACCACCGGCAGTCTCAAGTCTACAGGACGTCTCATGTGGGTGGTGCATCCGCCGACCGGTGCCACGGTGCCAGACTGTCAGTGCCTCTGCCGCAGATACGCGGTGGCGGGTCGGAGGCTGTCGGAGGCTTTCTGGAGGCCATACGGGATTTCAATCATGGATTTGGTTCCGTTTCGGATAGACTTGGGGTGCGAAGAGACGCACGCTCAGGCTGTGACACCGACAGCGACGTGTGCCTGGAGTCGTCGTCGGTACCGAGTACTGAGGTCGATCGGCGGTTCAAACGAGACAAGAAAATCATCGGTGCGTATCGGGCCCACGTTGGCCGGTTCCGAGCGTGTAGGGAGGGAAGCGTTTCAGGACGTCAGCGTTGGCTTCTGAAGGGCGCGGGAGAGATTGAGACTCGGCACTGCCCGAGAAGTGCTACTGCTACTAGTGAGCACTCGGACTTGACGTGATGTTCCCCACTGTGTCTGGAAGATTCAGAGACGGTCCGTTGTCTGCAGGTTACAGGTAATATATGAATATATGACCGTCGGTCTGTGCCGGGATGGCTCTTCAATGTGTTTCAACATACACCGATGCTGTCGAATGATGGAGTGGGGTCCAGCCTCAGGTACGAGATCCCGAGTCCACGACTTGCCAAATACGTAATAACGTGTCGCTAATCTTGACGCCAGTTCCGATGTATTGATTATCGCACTCGAGCGGGTTCGAATCAAGGAGCTTGGGCTTCAAAGTATGCTGAATCAAAGGTGAATAAAGGAGCGAACTCAGATGGCATGGATATGAAAGCGGTGATGGCCCGTGAGGCAAGGGTCGTTACACCACGTCGCGGGAACGGGGATGCGTCCCGCTCGGAGAAACCAGCTGTACGAATAGTTTTCAGGAAGCACAAGTCTTCCGGTTCGTCATGAACCACCAAACGAGTTATTTAAGCAATGCATTCGAGCAAGAAATATGCAGACGCACCAACTTTGGGGTCAAAATAGGTGAAATAATCGGTGCCGCATCAGGGGAACTGACCCGTGGCATAGGTGGTCAATTTAAAGGGGCCAGGAACCACCTACCGTGTGGATTCCGGAGGGCAATTAACCCGCGACCAAGATCTCGGTTATAAGAACGACTTCTGATCTCAAATTATGAGGTCTGGCTTTGGGAGACTGGATCTCGGCAGAGAAGGGCTCCGGGGACCAGCATAGATGAATTATATCGTTCTATCTATCATGCAATCTCCCAATGTGGTTTTCAGTGAAGTTGAAAGACTTTGTGTTTAGTGCAAGCGGTCGGGCTCAGAGATGGCGAGATGGCGAGATGGGGTGTAAAAAATCGCAATAGTTGGTTTCGGTACTGCACAAAGAGGATTGTAGAATGAGCAGAGATGGGATTACTGTTTGTCAGCGGGTCAATTCGCCCAGACCCACGATTTATTTGACGTTCCCCACCTCCCATGCGGCCGACACGATAGCCATCTGGGTGATCATATTCTCCAACGTCGTTCCGATCGCAAACATGAGTGGGTGGTTCAACCCCTGCAATGCGTCACACACCCAATTCTGGCTGTTCCAGAATCGCCTTAGATTCTCCACCGGCACGAGCGCAAAATGAGCTTCCAGATGCGGCAACATAATCGGCAAGACATATCCGACGGTGTGGCTCCCTCTCTCTAGGCCCCGCCGCACGTTATAATTGTCGATCGTACTCCGGATATGGTACGGCTGCGAGTCACCGGCGAGCTCGTAGTAGTGTCCTATCCCTGGGACTGACGATGTGGGTATGAAGATGGCCCAGTGATAGTGCTTGGGACGGCGGGTGGTGGGCTCGCGTCGGGAGAATTGGGTGATTTTAATGGGAAGGCAGCCCAGCGGAACGTACACCTCTGGGTGCACTAGAGCGTAGCGGACTAGGGGTGAGGGAGCGATGCTCCGGGCGTAGGCTGGGTGGACGACACAAAGGAAGGGTCAACGGAGCGCATCGGAGAGGAAGAGGAGAACTTGCCGTTGAGCCTATCGACCACCTCGTCTGTATAGGCGTAGACCTGCATTGCGAATGTTGAATCCGATACGTATGATGTTTTTTTCGCCGACATTGGCAGGACATCTTTTATATGGCGTTGTCCATTGTTGACTCGTCGGAGTGTTTATGTGGAGTGTTTGTGCTTTGACGCCTTCATATGTCAAAATTTGGTATGCTCTGACGTGTGGGAGTGGCGCATCCATCGTGGTCTGTGCATACCTTTGATACTCGATGACCTGTTGGTGTCGCTGGACACGATCTTATCTTCGTACCATTAGAGCACCGCTACAGTGAGTTGCTAACCCGGTGCGCCGCCAGATGATTCGAGCGCAACGTGACTTACCATTTGTCGCCGCGAGCCTACGCTCACCTTCGCTTGAATAAAGCCAACGTGGTGCGTGGTGACGTTGAAATGGTCATGGCTCACTGGCTTGTGTCCCTTTCCGGAGACAGCGCCGGTCACTGCGGTCAGTGCAAGTAGTCTCCAAAATTAGACCTAATACTTGGGGGTCAGAACACGGTCATTCTGTCACTAATCATATGAGGAGGAACCGAAACACCCACCATTCATCACCTTACCAACCCGAAGCGCGCCGTGAACTGTACATCACTGTATCGTTTCGCCACGCACGCCTGATGGCACAACTTGAGCCCTTCGTACCCTACTGCCCATCGCCTCCGCGTGACTCACGGGGAATCGTTAAGAAGGCTGAAGCCTTCCATCCCGTTCGATGGCGCTAAACGCGATCCCGGATTTTATTCCGACCTAAATCAAACCTAAATCCTCGTTGCTACTTCTACCAAACTGTGACACGTTATTGTGACGCATGTGACTAACTTTAGTTGACGACTTACTAAGAGTCGGAGCGGAAAGCGGGAACATGTGGTGCAGTCGATATCGATTCCATGTGCACCTGCATCGATATCTTTCCCGTGCCACACCGACCGCACTGACCGTTTCTAAATACCATAGCCCTAGATTCTCTTCCTCATTATCTTCAATGGGGGCGATTGGAACAGGAAGGGTTGATACATCCGAACGTCTCGCACGCCTTAGGGCGTTGATGCAGCAGCACGACATAAACGTGGGCGCCGTCGTGGTTCCTAGTGGGGACGAGCGTGAGTATGACTGGTTTCTTCGATGTATCTGCGTTGACTAGACTTGGTCCAGACGCTAGCGAATACCCCTCCGAGGCCGACAAACGACGAGGTTTCATTTCCGGATTCAATGGCTCGGCAGGTGATTAGAAAAAAATTATGGATGTGAGAATAGGCATGAGGATCCGAGCTCATCGGTTTATCCGTAGGATCTGCCATCGTTACCCTCAATGGCGCCTTCCTCTTCACCGATGGTCGATACTTCCTACAAGCTGAACAACAGTTGGACGAGTGAGCAACGAACATATCACTGGGGTTATCTTCTCAATCAGATTTCGCAGGAACTGGACTTTGATGAAGCAAGGCTTGCCAGGTAACTAGATGTTGTAATCCAAGAAGACAACGCAAGACTGACATTCCACGAGACGTTCCTACTTGGCAGGAATTCCTCCCAAAGGTACGTGTTTGATTCTGTCGTACCTCTTCAACCCGTAATACTCCCCAGAACCTCGAACAAGGTACAAGAATTGGGATTGATCCGAATCTGATTTTGGCTAGTACGTCGTTCACATCTTCGTCAGTCATGATCGTGGACCCATGCCAACAGCCGATGCTCAGGCGCTCAACAAGTCTCTCGGAAAGTCTGAGTTGGTCCCTCTCTCGCAAAATCTTGTGGACATCGTATGGGGCTCTGAGCGCCCGCAGCGACCCAAAAACCCAGTCTTTGCTTTGGATGTCAAATATTCAGGTTTGAATGCGCCGTCTTCATCGTCTTCCTTGTGCCCTGACCTTCATCAGGGGAAGCTCTACGCAGTAAACTCGACCGTGCACGACAAGAGCTGGTCAAGAAGAACGCGGTTGCGTTGACCGTCTCGTTACTTGACGAGGTCGCGTGGTTATTCAATCTGCGAGGAACGGACATCGATTTCAACCCCGGTACGCACCTTACCATTTTTCTTGTTGGTACGAATAGGCTAAGACGCAGCAGTCTTTTTCGCATATGCGGTCGTGAAACAAGACTCGGCTGTGCTGTTCATCAACAAGACGCAAGTCGCTGATGCTGTGATAACTCATCTTGGCCAGGATGTGGAGATCAGGCCCTACGAAGCATTCCTCCCTTATCTAGAAGACCTCGTCGGGACAGGTTTGGTGAAGAAAGACGAGGTATAGTTCACGATAAGACGTCCACGACCTGTCTGTTCTGATCGATGATCTCTAGCCTGTATTACTCGGCGACAGTACCAGTATTGCAGTTGTCCATGCACTTGGTGAGGTGAGTTTATGTCACGTTCTGAACCCCAATCGACACCTACGCGTTGAAAAGGACAACGTGGTCATCGTGCCGTCGCCCGTGGCAGCCATGAAAGCAATCAAAAACAGCACCGAGATCGAAGGTTTCCGGCAATGTCACTTACGTGATGGTGTTGCATTGGCTCGCTACTTCGCTTGGCTCGAGGAACAGCTCCACAACGGGGTTGTCGTGAACGAGAGCCAGGGATCGGACAAGCTCGAAGAGTTTAGATCGTGCGTAATGAGCTTTCCTTTAGACAGTCCTTGTCTGATCTTTGACAGTGAACTTGACTTGTTCCATGGTTTGTCTTTCACCACTATTTCTTCTGCTGGCCCGAACGCAGGTTTGTTCCCATATACTTGCCGCAGTGCGATCCTGGTGCTGATAACATACTTCAGCTATCATTCACTACTCCCCGGATCCCGACAATTCAGCGATTATCGCAAAGGACCAGGTACCCATGTTGCGTAATCGTCGTCTTTCTATATTAACCCTTGCTGTGAACAAGATCTATCTATGCGACTCTGGAGGTATGGGAAACCAAACGAACGTGTAGAACGTTGCTCATCGCTCGTCTTCCGGCATTGCCAGGTCAGTATTTCGACGGTACAACTGATGTTACTCGCACGTTGGTAAGTACTGCGATCGTAGACCCAAAGGTCGATAACAGAGGAATTGTAATAGCACTTTGGAACACCGTCTGAAGAGGAGAAACGCGCATTCACCCGGGTTCTTCAAGGTCACATCGCTATCGATTCCGCTGTTTTTCCCACCGGGACGACTGGTAGGTCTTGGATCGTCTCCTATCAGTGAATTGCTGACTATCAGTTCCATAGGATACATTATGTTTGTGGATGTGTGTCTATTCCGACTTGAAATGCTGACGGTTCCATAGAGATTCATGGGCAAGAAGGGCTTTGTGGCAAGATGGTCTGGGTGAGCTATCGCTGACTTTACTGCTTGGTATCATGAAGTATTTAACTGCGATTCTCCAGATTATAGGTCTGGTCATCCCTCTACATGGCATATATTGGGCTCATAGCACGGCTTTAATACAGACACGGCACCGGTCACGGTGTTGGCCACTACCTGAATGTACATGAAGGTACGTGCAGAAATCCGCAAGATATCAATGCTCACCCCTGGCTCGAAAAGGTCCTCAGGGTATCGGCACACGCATCGGTGAGGAACACGTGGCACTTCCTACCAAATCGTGAACTGACCACGAAATCAGCGCTCAATAGTGCGGCGTTGAAACCGGGAATGACAATGTCGAACGGTAAGCGAACAAGCCAACCATGCCGTGATCACGGAATCCTTACTTGCCCCTCCCAAAAGAGCCGGGATACTATGCCGACGGTAAGTGGGGCATACGTATCGAGAGCGTGGTCATCGTTCGCGAAGTCGAGACGCCCAACAACTTTGGGGATATCGGATACATCGGCTTTGAACGCGTCACCATGGTCGGTTTGACGTTTCGTTTGATCGCGTTTGGGACGCTGATGGACGTTTGTGGGAACAGAGTCCTATTCAGACGAGCCTGATCGACTTGTCGCTCTTGACAGTCGAGGAGAAGAAGTGGCTGAATGAGTACCATGCAGAGGTCGAGTCCAAGGTGGGGCCGTTGCTCGAGGGGAAGGACGCGCGTGCGCTGGCGTGGCTCAAGAGACAGTGTCGAGCCGTCTGAACGCGTCGTGGATCGTTGGCCAGGCGCGAGGGCGAGTCGAGCAGCTTGGAGTTGTGTCGATCTAGGTACAATCGAGGAATAACCATTTAGTGGCTTTGCTGGCGTGGAATGAGTCGCTAGTCCTTGGATCAAGTTCTAGTTGGACTTCAGAACGAAGGATTTCACTAAATATAAATGGTATTAAAGTGTTCACTGCAACTTTACACTAGGCGGATTTTGATATGATATCATACCGGTAAATGACACGCTCTTTGCACGCTCACCATGGACAAAATTCGATTACAGTTCCAGGAATGACACGGTTACATGACTACGACGCAACAGGCAACATCAAAGACAACATTGATATAGTACATGCTTTACTGGGCTCAGTAGCAGAGGGCTTGGCTACTACTTAGCCTTCTTCTCGACTTCCTCCTCAGAGGCTTGCTCTTCGAGGATTGTGGAGGCATCCTCGGACCACTTTGGGGCGCAAATAGGCCACGCCTGAGATGGTTGTCAATAAAGTAAACAACGGATAGTAGCAGAGACATACAGGGCCGTCAGACTCAGAAATCGAAATCGTCAGTGGATGGGCACCCTCCTCTAAGGTCTGCTCGTTGATAATTTCAAAGGCACGATGCTCCCACATAAAGAACCAACCCTGAAAGGCATATGAGAGTGAATCTTCCACATCAACAGATCAACAGATACTTACAGACATTGTATGCGGATAGAGCAGGAGATAGTAGACGGTGGTGTTGTCTGACCGTTGGATTCATGATCCCATGTTATATACCTTTTCGCGGAACAAACAAACAACCACACTGCAGTTTCCGGCGCAATGACCCTCGACTTATTGGATAACGAGTCAGGGAAGATGATCGTTCTATTGTTCCGTGTCTTCAGGGTGAGTAAAGCTCTTGTGTCATGCTGTTTGCCAGTGGGGTACCGACCAAAAAAAATCTCAATCTTCCCTCTTGCGGTAGTGAATGGAGGAAACGAAACTTACGATGCGTGTGTTCTGATCGGCGGATGGGCGGGTGAATCTAGATTCTAGAACAATGTACCGCAATTGGGGTGGATAACACGAGAACCCAACTGGCACGTAGTACCGAACACGACGAAAGGAGGCGGTATCGCCACAATCCAGCATGGTTTGAGTGGAAGTGGGATAGTCCTCCACACGCACTACTAGTTTGATTTCGTCACTCAGGCTCTGACAAGGGAATTACTCGGTACCTCAAAGTTTCTGTGGAGCTCAATTCAATGCGCATGGTCCGAGCTCGCTTCCGGTTATCATTGTCTCTGGGCCTGATGCCGTTGTTGATGGACGCGGGGAATGGAACAGAATCTTTAGCGAGGCGAACAGCGGCTTTGAGGTAAACCGAATAGTAAGTTACGTTGCAGTGAGCTTGTCCCTGAAAATAATCAATTTGTACGGGCTTGTACAATGCGGCGTTCGCAGCTCACCTGACTGAGGAAAGTTCACGAGGGGACAGCGATCAAAGCGCTCGTAATGCAAGAAACCTGGTGGATGCAGCGTCACGGGTTCCAAGGGCACGTAAGAAGGACCTGAACTGACATAACAGACATGTGAACTGTGTGTTCATTGGGACCACCCCTTGAATTCGGTGAGGATAAGTATACGGCTACCATGGATGCCGGACTCGGATTTGATTGAACAGTGTCCATATGAAACCTGCGCGGTCGGCGTGCTACGGTTCCTGCATTGGGGTTGCTGATATAGTTGTATTGCGGTACTGAGTATGGGCTCTAACGATTTCCCTCATCATAGTATCGGATCAATTGTTGGAGGAGGAAAGGACTATAAGGACTGGTCGCATACCTAGAGGGAGCGAGAAGCACTGCATCAGGGAAAAGAAGGGAAACCCTGGCAGCGGTCGAAGTCGAAGAAGAGCGGGTGCCCCCGATGGGCGCTACTAGTAACTTCAACAACATGTAAATTCTCACACGATGCTCAATACTCAGTGCCTTCAAGTTCGACTCTGCTGTGCCTTCCTGCCAGTGCTGGCGATTTGACGCATTTTCGACGGGGACGGGGTGATTGACTGTCGGAGAAGATGTCGTTGGTATCTCCAAGGGAGACAGTGACATGAATTGGAGTTGTGACCCAGGCAATGTGATCAGATTTGTGCAGCACGACTCAAAACCAGCCTCCTATCGTGGCTTCCACCACGAGTGACCGTGTAGTCTGAACCAGCCTATTAAATCCCATGGAAAGCGACAGAACGGAGTTGCCAATATTTAGCACCGACCTAAGTAAATGTTGCGCGAAAAGTGGTGGCCGACTCCTTGAATTTTAGTTTCGTGTTCGTGCGGTGGTGAAACTTGAAGTTCACGCGAGCATTCTGTCTCCTTAACGTTGGTCTAGCCTGAGATGACAAGTTTCAATGCTGACAAAACGAGGGAGCAAACCTGGAGTCCGGCCTACAGTACACGTACATGCCTAGTAATTAGACAAGGCTTGAAGTTTCAGTGGTTCGGACGGTGGCTCGAATTGCATTGACATATATTTCTGAAATTTAGACTGGAGAAGGGAAATCGGTGAGGGGATGACCGTGTTCTGCGCTGAGCAGAGGCAGTAAGTTTAGGTTTACTGATGAAACGATGGGTCGCGGACATGTTCGAGGCAAAAATTGTGGACAAATCCGGACTCGAACCGGAGACCCCCCGCATTCAGCACCATGCTAAGCGGATGTGATAACCAGCTACACCATATGCCCCGACAGCAATCACACGGTCAGAATACTTCATAATCCCTCTGTAATCCCTCACTATTCCCAACACGTTTCGGATCCCCGACTCCCACGATAGTGGGGGAGGGTTTTGTTTGCAGCAAACGGCCAGGCACCCTGCAAACGAGCACGACCGCCTGTGGGAATATTATTATATAAGCAACTGTAATAAACTGTAAAATTAAGATTTGAATGGAGTGGATAAGCATCATCGTCATCGTAGTGTATACAGAGCAAAGCGCTTCGACTTTATGTATATCGTATCTTTTGATAGTTTCGAATTGATTTGTTTGTCTACCGGTTCATCGACATCCACAAAAAAAAATCTGGTCGTGCTGTCGGCATGTGCTCGGTGAGTCATCGTGTCCACCACTCCTTGTTCAAATCATGTGAACGAAATACCCCTAGCAGAATTTCTGGCGATGGCTTCGTGACTCCATCATATCACTTACCCTCAATTTCCATGCACATGTTTTACAGGACACGTATTCTATGACGGTGTTGCCATCCATATTTACGAACGGAATCACTTTATGTCTCTTCCTTTGTAGAAATTCGAGAGTTTGTCATACACCCGTTTTGTCTTCATTGTTCAAACCCTCTCGAAACAGGAACAGCAGCCCGTAACGTTCGACCTGCATTCACGCTTGCGCTTGCGTCATAATGATTTTCCGCGCTGGTTTTTCTACCCCTTTGAAGTATACGGACAGCACTAGCACCTGTCTGTGCTTAGTACTCTCGAAGTTTTAAATCAAATCTGTTCCGTATCTAGTGTGCATAGATACAATGCATTGATTCGGTGTTGACTATTACGAAGCCAGCCTGAGCAATCTGGAGTCGGGGACTGGCGCAAATCGCGCCGCTACGATTAGATAAAACAAGTACTACAGATACGACTATCAAAATGCCAGCACCACATCCTCGACCCACCTCTACCTCCTTAGCCCACCCAGTGAGCGCCAACTCGAACACGGTACACAGCACACAAGACGAAACGACAACCTCACCAAGGTACAGCAAGCAAACTCCAATCCCTTAACACCGCCGCCCTCTCTGTCCCAATCTGCCGCGTCACCTCCTGCTGACCATGTACACCCAGCTCCTCGAACGCCCCGAGCAGTTGGCCGTCCAAAATGCCTCTGGACATGGGTTTCGAGACCGTGTCGTTGCGGACGATCCTGGGGCCCAGGTGAGCTGCGTGCGCGTAATGGAGGACAGGACGGGAACGCTCACCGGTATGCTCTGGGATTGAGACCCGCAACGTGCTGCACGTTGCGGAGCAGTTGACCTTGGAGAAGATGTAACCGTTTGAAAGCGTCTTCGTCGACCGGCGTCAGCGCGGACAACGTCCCGTCTGTAAAGCCTGGGGAAAAAAAGAAGCGTGGTCGTGAGTGGGCGTTGACAAAGTGACGGCGCAAAGGAAGGCGTACCAGTGATGAGCTTCGCTTGGGGGATCTCATTGTCCTCTTTCGTTCGTCGCGCGATCGTGCGGGAAGCTCGACACTCCTTGTGGCAGTGGAATTCGGTGTGACACATGAGATATTGGCCCCCTCTCGAGTCGGGATCTACGCCAAGGATCAAACGTCAAAATCATCAAATCTATCAAATCGACTCGGAGGGAGAGCGTACCGCTAGGGTCGTAAGTGAGTACACGCAACACGCCCTCTTCGTCGTTGAGAACGATCGACAACTCTCCGTTGGTAAAGAAAAAGTCGACGTTGGTTGCACAAGCCTGCCGAATGTCCTTGGCCAGGGTCACCAGTTTGTATGGGTCCTCCTAGAGTCAAAGTTCACCCTGTGTGCTGCTCGGAACGAGAGTATGTATACCTGAAAGGCAACGAGCCAGACGCTCTTGACCGCATCTCCAATCAATAGCAGGTTTTTGAGTACTCGCAGACTGGTGACATAGACGCCTACGTCCAAAAACGCGACACCCACGAGGCGTTCGTCAAGATCAAAGGCCCTCACAAATATCTAAAGGATTCACGTCAAGTAAGTCACGATGCGTTCACCACGTTTTCCACTCCACCTTTTGTCCCATAGATGACACCAAGTAACCATTGATACCACAGAGCGCAGTCACAGGCCCCTTGGAGTCATCACGAACACGTAGTTTCAGTTTATACCATCGTTGAATGCTGGACGATGGGTCAGGTACCACTTCGACAACCTCAAAGATGTAGGTCTTGGAAAAACGTGCAGCGCTAAGCCAAGGGAATTGTCACGGGAATCACATTACTCACTGCGCCTTTGACAGCCAGATCTTCACCACGGTCGATGCTCGTTCCTACAGCGATGAAATCCCTGCTCCCAGATTCCGTACTCAGCGTCTCCAACGTCACGCACTCCAGAGCGTTGACGTATTCATTGGGGGCGAATTCATATCTATAAACAGGTCAGAAGATCCCCTTCATACAAACAAGAGGTGATCCACCCATCCATGGTTACCCAACTATCAGGAGAAATAAGCTCCAACGTCGAACAGTCACACCGCGGGAATGAAACACCTGCGCCTACGCCTCTTTAGCTCCCACCCGTACGGATCTAAAACGACACACTCACCGTCCGGTTCCCAAAACATGTTGCTGTCCTCATCATACGAGGCGAACCGCGCTTGCAATGTAGACGCGGCAGCGATCAACGACGCTGACGGCTCAAATACCACGTTGGAGTACGGTCTAGACCGCGGGATGGAACGTTTCGGTAGCGGGGTGTCGAATTCGACGTCAGGGATCCATTCAAGAAGACTAGGGCCCTAGAAACAAAGCGTTTAGCCTAACGCCTCGGAGAAGCGCAAGTCGAGGTTCCGCGCGACGTCACCCCATTCACCTCGTCAGAGTATACCAAAAACTCCGCTTTGGACTCCCACAGCGAGCACGCTGTAAAGGCGTGCACGACCGCATGTCCGCTCGGGAACAGCTTGAGGCCACCTTTATCCGTGCGTACTATCCAGCTTGGTCTGTCACCGGTAAAGAAGACGCCGGTGAGCGTATGGCCCCCACTGACGTCCAAGGATGTGGAAGGACGGGTGACGAATGGGACGAACGTGCGGGATATCCGCTTTTGCTCTGCGAGAACTGTTTTTTCTGCTTCTTCTTGTTTGGACAGCTCGAACGTCCGAGTCAAGACTTTGATGAAAGTGATCTTCAAAAAGGCAGAACGTCCGCCGGATGGTGGCGTAGATGAGAGACTGGAATGAACTTCATAAACCGCCAAGTGTCCACAACGCATGAATACCTGTATGGGTTTAATTATACGAATGAACCGCGAGTAAAGGGGAAGGACATACAAGGAGATGAGGAGTTGGTGCCAACTCTCCGAGGGGCGCAACGAGAATCTGTTCAATATCGAGATCTTGCGGTTTTCGTGGGGGGTCTTGAGGAGGAGAAGGCGCAGGTGGATCAAAGGTGTCGTTCAGCACTGGCTCAAGCGTGCTGATTGCCACACTCGAAAACACAAGCGTTAGCTTCGGGAGGGACCATATCTGATCAAGCAGCGTCATGAGTCCGTTGTATCCAAGGTGGACGGGCAAACGCACCTCCATGACCCCCTGGGGTCGGATAAGCACCAGCCATTGGCTGTTATGGCCTGCAGCAACCGCGGCCTGAAGAGTCGAGGTGATGTTCTTATCAGCACTGGTAGAAGCGGCCACAGTGCCGTCGGTTGTCGTAATTTCGAAAACGCTCGATGTGTCCGTGTAGAAGCATCCCGCAAGGTACCGAGATGACTGATTTGGAACACCATTGGTACTCGTCTATGACACAAGACAACATTAGACATTACCTTCTCGCCCATCGGCGACATATCTTTTCTTCTTATTTTGCCTCGCTCTGTCTCGCCAACGAACAAGCCGATGGTTTCGTCCTCCCGGAGAATCAACACGAAGGGATCGCATATACTACACGCCTTGATTCTTGCACGAGGCATGTTCCCGTCCATGTCTTTGATGATCTGTCTCTCGGTACCGTCTACCCATCACGAATTAAACGACACGAATACTTTCAGGCGACCAGGATACACACCCGGTTCGAGGACGCGTATAGCATTCGTCATCACATGCAAAATGGCCGTCCGCTGAAAGAACGGACCGGCACCGACCGTAGTTCCTGGTATACGCGTCGGAATAGCCAAATCCGTCTTTGCAGCCCTGGTCGCAATCTAAGCCATTCCCACTCCTAGATTAGCTCACCCCATCTCGAGGCGTGGGTGGAGAAACGCACGCGGGATACCCCAGGGGAAGGATTGGCGTCCGTGCTGATAACGATCGTATCGCTCTCCCCGGCAAATAGTCCACCACTGGTTTTTTCATATGACGTACCATTTACCCTGTGAGACTGCCGGACAGGAATAGACCAGATCCCACGTGCACCACCCAAAACGTGGAGCTTGCGTTTAGTACGAACAGGGAGGTCACGCTGGACACCGGGAATGGTTAGCAAGGGAGCAAACAAGAATTAAAGTCTTTGGGTACCTGGAAAAGAGTAAAACCCCCTAGATGACCGCTCCCTGTGGCAACTACCAGTTCGGGAACGTATCGTTCCTATCAACGTAGAGGAGGACCGACCATCAAAAAAATAGCAGATACCCGAGCAATACGAAGACCCAAATCGGAGACGTGAGTATATGCGCACCGTGAGAGACGGGATGAAGGCACGACACGCACCCCTAGTTTCGACAGCGAGAATGTCATATCTGCAATCGGCCCGTACGCAGGAAGCGAGTCGCACAACGAAAGATGGATAACAGAGCGAGTCCGTGAAGAGTGCATCCCAGGAGTTGTGCCATTCGCAGCCGTGTTGGTTACAGCCTTCGACTCTCCATATAAATCTTTCATATGATCCGATGTCAATGATCCGTTTTCCAGGCGCGTTCTGAGGTTCGCTCACCATCATCGTCGAAATCATCGATGTCCATCGCGTTTTTGGTATCCACTACGGCAGTTAGTGCGGCACTTGAATCCTCTGCCTCACCATCTTCCACCTCTTCCTCGACCCTCACCGCTCTTAACAACACCGACGGTCCAACGGTGCTCCCTACAAATAACATACCCCTATCTAGTTGCCTCGTTACTGTAGGAATCGTCGTTTGCGCAAGTGCTGGGGACAGTACAAGTTTCGACACTGTTCGTCCGTCCGAGATGATTTCTATAGGGTGAACCATCCCATCCTTCCTGAACACGAAGATCGTTTTCTCATCTGCAAACACTAGCCTGCTTCCTTCTAGGACCAGATCTAGGTCTTTGTCAAGTGGAAGCGATGGAATGTCGCTAACGCGCGCAGACCATCCATTGACGGGAAGTGAGACACGTCGGGCAGCTTGATCGACGTAGATGAGCGAATTGGCAGTGAGGATGACAACACCCCCAATAGATTGTGCGCAGGGAAGGAGAGAGAGACAATCATACGGGAGATTGTCCACGGAGGTAATGATGGGATATATGTGGTTGAGGAGATCGAGAGTGAATATGTATAAACGACCTGTATCACGGTATTCCTTGAGACGACTAGAATCCGGATCAAAATGCAGAGTGTGAGCGAGTGCGAACTGTTATGAATGTAAGGCTTCAGTGCTTACCCGGCCCAGGTCTTTTCGGACTGGCAGAGCACAGCAATGGTGGGATTATGATACCCTGGCAAAAATACAAAGTCGACGACATTGCGTAGGTTCGGGTCGACATCCGCAGCTAAATCGAGAACGAAGGAGGGGGAATAGGGCACCTCTCTAAGGGAATTGTGAGCTTCGGTCCTGATTGGATGGACGTGAGAGAATACCTTGCGAAGCTTTGGTCTTGTTCCACAACATCAAATTCAGCTTGTGTTTGGTAAAAGGGGAGGATCGCAAGGGAGTCTTTGGGAAGGGAGAGAGCAGCACAGCGGGATAAAGGGTCTGCACGGAGTTCTGCACGGAAGAGGTGACTGTCGAGAACTGCCTGTTGAAAGAAGTTTAAAGAGTATGTCTCGGCCGAGGTGTTGCGCGTACCATCTGCGGAGACCGCTCGTAGGTGTGGATAGACACTGTGACGAGGTCGTGAATGGCGTCGGACCATTCCAGCAACGCAATCTATGGGCGCATTCAGAGAGACCCGTGAAATGAGAATAGAGCATACCTTTGCATCTTTAAAGGAGACAAGAAGACGGTCGAGTTTGTCGTCGTTGGACGACATTGTACGGACTTTGTCGAGTCCAGTGACAGCTCCATGGAGTGCATGCTCACGAACGAGATAGAAGCGCAACGTAGTTGCTGGCACATGGTTCGCATTGGACTGACTCGCCTTATCAGAGCGTTTTTCAAGGATGGACTATGCCGAGCACTCACTTTTACTGCGCCCATGTTGACCCAGCCCTCGCCGGACTGGTCCATCTCGACCTCGCCCTCTACGGCCTCTGTTCCCTTCCGCACGCGAGCACACTTGTCACGTTCGCTCTCAACATGGTCGTAGATAGGCGAAGGTTGTTCGCGGATGCCATAAACACGAAGGAGGTTCGACTTTGCGGTGACCAGGTTCACGAGCGTGGACGGCGACGAGGTGAGGTTGAGGGCGACCGCGAATTCAACACCACTTGGAGAAAGAATGTCATGTCTAAGGGCATGCATAACAATCTCTTTTGCTGTATTTTTTTGCTTCCCTCAAGCAATATTGCAGCAACGAGCAGCTCCGTGACCTTTTGTCACACTGTGAGTGTAACGCATCACACCAAACTGATTCCGAGTCAGGGGTATGACCTGAACCTGAGACAGATCGATTCATTCCGAATATTCCATTGTGAGTGAACCATTCTTCTCCTTCGAACCCTGCAGGCGACCCGTGTTTATGAGCGCTTTTCCGAGTCATTTAACCGCTCGACCGCACCTGCGACGGCCCAGAGAGTGGGTTGACAGCTATCTCTCCATACTTACAGCATCTTCTTCGTTCACACCGCTCAAACATTCAATTCCAAATCGAACCTCGAACCCACATCATGTCCTATCGCGCTGTATCCTCCTCTCGATCAAGGTGTGCTTCGATTCAAGGACCAAGGTGCTGGTCCATCTCCCTGACTGCGTATCACTGCGCCCGTTGACGCATGTGTCCATTTGTAAGCATGCCCGGGCTGTTCTTTATCACCCCTGTGCCGCCCTTCAGAAAATACAGATGATCTGATAGCAGTGAACAAACCGAATTTGACGCGTGCGGTGCTCGGCTGTGGTCGGCGGACCATGTATTGATCGGGGGCGGTTTCAGACGCACTTCCTGAATTCGACCCATTCGAATTCGTGGCAAGAGTTATCAAACACCGCCCCACAATTGACCGGAGCCCCCATGCCACGCTACCAATCTCGGCGGATTTCCAACTGATGCAGGCTATTCAGCGACTGGCACGAGAGGAAAAAAGGTTGACGTATGTGCAACATGGCATCCTGTTCGTCTTCATGATGAAGGTATGATGCACATCACCAATCAACCAATCACCAACCTTGCCCCACCTACCGCTGGTTAAGCTCCGTTCAGATATCCGATTTGATGTGTTGCCCGCTGCCTCGCTCCTCCCCCCATTTTGCCTGTTTTGAACGTGTCCGCACTTCGGTCGCTCCTCTGCATGCACGAATTCATAGGGTCATCCCCCGTCCCCTTTATTCGTGCTGGCCCGCAATTGTGTGGCTATCGGCGTACCTCTGTGGTGTTCCGAAGGGTTCGTCGTTTGCGCAGCTATAAGATGAATCTTCGCCGCACACGCAAAGCTGTGTTCTGTTTCTAGACGCGGAGGTACTCCCATCCCCGCTCCTAGCAATGTCGGCGGTTCTGCATGCTTGGCTTGTTGTGAAAGTGAGGCGGTTTTTTTTGGCGGGCCACTACTTTAGAGTGCTCGCAAATCATTGCACGCCGACCCCGCCCCTCACCTCGCAGTTTGGAAAGCTGTCAAGGGTTTTACTTTGCCAGAAAGAGTGTATGACGATCGACGCGTGAGCTTCTGTTCCTGATGTGGTCTCTGTGGATTGGTCACCTTCCCTCTCGAACCGACGTAAGTGAAGACCTACTTTCTTCCTTAATCTGGTTACCTGCCAGCTGCTCCTTGACGTATACCACCGGCACGTTATCGTTCTTATACGCAGCTGTGCGAGGCGCCGAGAGTGGTCCCTTCTGGTTGGTTCAAAGTCACCAAAACGTTTCATTCAATACACCATATTGATGGCTTTCCCGTCGTGTGCGGAAAAAAAAGTACTTGCGAGCCATGCCGACCATGAACTATGCGGCAAGACGCCAGGATCAGCGGCTGGGGCGAGCGTCTGGCCCCTTACCAGCCAGCGAGAGTGGCCGGCCTATACCACTCTCGTCGCACCATCAGTCATCATCGGCCCGTAATTGATACATCGCGGTCTTGTGCGGCCACCTTCTTTCGAGTTCTTTCGCCCCTAGAGCCACTCGATCCTCATTTGCTCGTGTAGGGTTTTTTCACATCAAAATCAACCTCATGTCTTGCAACCTGGTTTACTCGTGTTCGCAGCATGCACCAATTGGCACGCTACAGCCCATTCGCCATTTCATCTAGCACCAAACCTCGATTCCCGAAAGCCCCGTGTGCGTTCCTTTGCTTCCCACCACTGATACCAAAGTCGCTCCCTCCGTGGTCCTCTTTCCTTTGTTCATATAAGAACTTACTCCACATACGTATGCCCGCCCCATTCTGCTAGGTCAGATAGAGGAAGAACTATGGCTGCTGCATTCATGACAAATCCATTGTCGTCGTTTAACCCTGGCGTCCGCCCACCCTCAAGACTTGACCGGGGAGGCGGTGGGGCACCCCCGGGATCGTCCAAGGTCAGTTCTCACATCGCCCTCCTTCAACGTTCGACGTGATAGTGAACACACCCACCCAACCCTACTCGTTGACCGACAGAACTACCTCTTACCAGTGCCCTCCGGCTTTTCGGTGCGCATCTTCAAAGCGCCAACTCTTGGTGCTTCCGCCCGTCAGAGCTCAAACGCCGGTCAACAGCTATCCGCCGTCACCGCAAGAGGCGACGTTGATTACAAACCCTCACCACATCGTGAACCCCGCTCGTCGGGTGCTCCGGTGCGTGATGCTCCTCGGAAACTGGTCAAACCACCGCCTCCGTCCCACTCCCATGTCCAAGAAGACCGAGAGCGAGATCGAAGTTATCGCGATACCAGACGTTTCGGGTTCATCCACCCTGGCCCCGTCCCAGATACCTACATCTATGAGCGCTCCATCGCGTCGTCGAAATCCGACCCCTACCACGACTACTACTACCCACCATCGGACAGTACTGCGAGCGAGATCGACTCTCTCTTCTCCCACGCCTCCTCAGCTTCGAGTAATAGCAGTGTGGACGACGATTGTCCACCGCGAGGCATGCTCCAGATCGCTCGGACCACACCTGAGCGGAGAGCTTCATTCGGTCATGGTGGGCAGCGATCCGGGAAACCCTTCCCCGTGGCTTATCACACGTGCCCGACTTGTTCGGAGATGAGCAACAGCCCACCACTCCGCGCGGCCGGCAGGCCCGATGGTGCAGGGCATGGCTCCCGCCCGCTACCTATACCTCCTGTGAGCACCCGCGTGCGCAAAGACAGCCTCGTGCTCGCAAGCGAGCGTTCGGCTCCACCACAGCCCACGCGTCCACGGCTCCCGCAGTTACGTATCGGAGATCGTCCTGCCCACCCGGCTGACGCTCAGCAGAGCGCATGGTCTACAGCAGAGACGGGAGGATATCTATCGGCCTCGCCCCCACCACTCACCCGCTCGTCCTCATTGAAGAGCAGCGGCTCCGCGGGCAGCAGCTCGCATGGCGCCGTGCCTCCACCTCCAGGGTTGGGCGTCCACTGGGAGTACGGCCAGACCATCGACATTACCGCAGAACCGCCTTACCGTCAACCGAACCGCCGTAACTCGGACGGCGATCAAGGCCAGATCATGCCACCGCACCCACGCCGCTCCAACACGGTGCCCCCACCACGTTCCGTCCGCTGGCTTGAGGAGCTGGTCTGCCCCAGCCCCATCCTGCCATGCCAGAGAAGGAAAGGGTGGTACAACAGACGAGGGTGTGTTCTTCTATCTCTAGTTCTAGCCCCCCAGATATGAACCCTGACTGATCCCGATCTCCCTTTCCCTTTTCCTACTTTCCTGAACCGTCGACATTGGGATGTTTAGGGATCAACTGTGGCGCAACGATGGCTCGTACAAGCCTCCCGCCTCAGGTGAGGACTACCCTGAAGACCTCGACGACTACCCAGAACCATCAGAGGGCTGGCAAAACGAAGATGGCGTTCGAATCGACGTCAATAGGAGACTCATACCCAAGGCGCCACCGCGCTCAGTCCTCAAACGTACGGGTTACTGTAAAGAGAACGGCATCATAGCCGGATACCTCACGAACGGCCCAGCCTCGCCTGTGTCAGACGGCGAATAAGTGCGACCGCACGAGTGGGACCTCGTCTTTTTTGACATTCTCTATCACGATGGCACACCTTTTTTTTCTGGACAATGGCCCCCCGAGCTCCGAGTTTGCGTGGCAAGCGTGTGTACGTTTCGTTTCGTAATATTTATGGGTGGGTCGTCGTGACTTTTTGTGCGCCTGTAAGAGGCGTGTTCTCAACATCACTCAGCATTGTCTTAAAAGATATACCCCCGCATTTCACGTTTACTCGTTCCCAATCTTTGTTGCGGATCTGGTATCCCAGTTGTATCATTAGTGCTATATGGTGACAGGCCATGTAGGTTACCGTTTCACCCTGCAGAAGTAATAAGTTACGTGGTTCATGCCATGTCAGCGTGGGGGGGACGCATCAGTGGTCTCGAATTGTCAAGTGGGGCACCTACTCTCGGATCATCTCCCTCTCGGCCATGTTTTCGTGACAGGATCAAGGGTGCGTTTCGGCGTCCCATGACGCTGGCATCGACATGAACGTCACAACGCACAGAGCACGATTTATCCCCACAATAGAGTTGGAGTGGGAACGATAAAAGGGTTCATCAGGAACACTTGGGAGCACTCTACGACGCACATGAAGCGGGATGATCTGGCTGGAGAATGCTTCAATGAGACTACGTAAACGAACGGAATGTTCGTGGCTGGAAGACGTACAAGCGACCCACTTCAACCTCGAGCAGGCACCTCCTTCACGCATGCACGGTGACCGTCGATGCGTCTGGGGTCCAGAACGATGTTTCGGCTGCGGGTGTGGGGCAATTAAACACCAGACAGGGCCTTGCGCGATAGCCAACTTGAAGGACGTGTGAGGCAAGTCTGCCTACACGCACGTGTCAGAGTGGAAGGGGTTCCGAGTCCTTTGACGCTCTCGTCACGCAAACGGGAGACTAGCGAAGCAGAGGGGACGTCGCATCGACATTGTTGGATTCAAGTTCACATTGAACACTGCGTGGACCTGTTCAGACATGTGGTCACTGATGAGCGACCGGTCGTGTTCCACGTTAACGCGGTTCCGAGTTTGCACCGCGGACTCTACCAAGGGCAACCTTTGGATTTTCCTTGATCATTTCTGTCGTAGTCCGTTGAGGTATTCTCGTTCTGCGGGATGGGGACGCCCGAACGGCCCACTACTAGCATCGGCTCCGCAAAGAGGAGCATTTGTGAAGATAAGGTCCGACTCCGGATTTCGTCCATCCATGTCAAGTTGAAGTCATGCTTACCATTCGAGAGTAGCCTCCAATGGGTCACCAAACACGATAGCGAAGTCGTCGTAGAAAGCAGACGGTGGCCGAGTGAAAATAAAGCACAAATCATGCCACCATTCGTCTTCCAGTGATTGGTTAAGAGAGCTGCTTGGGCCTGGGCCGCTCAGCGCAGAACACGGCGATCCCCTCACCCATTTCCCTTCTTCTGTGGTCTTGATTGGGTTCGCGTTCCTTGAAAACGACTGTCTGCATCCCAACTCTTGGGTCTGCCCAGCCTACTAGTCTCCCCTGGCAGGGGAGACTAGTTCCTTGACGAGTTCGTGCCGACAAACGAAATTTCCCGATTCACAAGTTGAAAACGGGCGAATACTGTAGTCTGTACTCGGCCTTGTCTGCGCGGCGATTCATTTCGACACCGCCGAAACTTCAAGCTTCAAGTCCTGTCTTCACATTGACTCGGATCTTGGGATAAGACAAATAATAAATTGACGAGGTCGAGCGATATGACCGGCTTTCGGTGTTTTGGTTTCGCTCTGACACAACAAGTTCGTGGTCAAGTTGTGAGACAGGTCTTGGTTCGTCGGGTGTAATTTTACCGACACCATCGCCACGGCGTGCACGTAACCAACGAACTTGAAGGGGCTGCCTGCCAGTGCCAGTGGGATCGCATGCACGATGCGTAATCTGGTGACTACGGCACACTATGAAGTCAAACCGCCAATACTGAAGTACTACTGACCTCACAAACGACGCTGGTCATTAAATTACACAGGCAGTTCCACCTTCGCGTTCAATCAACTCCTATGTGGCCGCACCTAGTCTCCCGAAGGCAGACCTAATACTTCAGAGGGATAGGCTGCACCGTCTTCGTTTCGCCCGACAGTCTAGGGAGTACACAGCATGACTTTTGCTCCTACACTTTTTACCCCTCTTGCTGATCTCACGTCCACCATACGCGCATCACTTTCCTACTGACGCCCGTCGCCTTTTCCCAAATCGCCTCTACTTGACCTCTATTCCCTTGCTCGTCCGCGATGGACCCTACACACCGAACGAACTCTGCGATACTGCCCCCAACGCCAAAGTAAACCGTCTTCGCGGCAACGAGACAAAGACACGCGTCTCCCCCGGAGCACGCGTCCCGTATGATGCCGGCCAGACTCGGGAGACTGTTTGGGTGATAGATCGTTTCGGACGTGAGGACGAGGTGGTAAGGTCCTCCTGTGCAGTCCAGATCAAACGTGTCCCATGAGCCGGAAAAGAAGCGGAGGCGGACTCGGTGGTCGCGTAGCGACGATTTGAATGCGTGGAGCAGCTGGGGCGTGATGTGTAGCTCCGAGTCGACGTCTTCGGATGCGTGGGTCTCCGAGCTGCGGTGGGGATTTGCGGCCGGCGAGGTATCTGGAGCGTCCGGAGTGAGACGCAAGCTGACGCCGTCGAGGGAGAGGTCACTTACACCAAGCGAGGACGACGTTCGGCATGGTTACCAGTTGCAGGACGGAGGCATTGTAGTCTTGGAGGTGAATGTGCGTCTCGGTGTCACCAGTTGGTGGCGATGAGAATATCTCCTGAAGAATATAAAGCGTCGGGATCGCCGTGCCGCACCCCAGCTGTATGAATTATTCAGGTCAACGGTGGCGAAGAGGCGGTCAAGTACAAGACAGTAATGTACCTCCAACACGCGCCGGCCTTTGGCGTCGGCGGCGTAGCTATCGCGTTTGAGGCAGCTAGCCAGATCGAGACTACATTCCCAAGTTTTCAAGCCGCCTTCATAGATGAGAGGAACGAGATCGGAGGGATTGTCGATGAACCCAAGGGCTGATGCGAAACTGGGGTCCGACCCGGCCGTCCGACCCGCGGATTCTGGATCATCGGTTGTTCCTTCCGAGATGAGCTGAAAGCGTGCATCGAACAAGTCTCGGCGTGCAAACTCTAGGGCGGGACTGTGACCGTCAGGCGACGGAGCAGATATGAATGAGTAAGATATTTGGGTCGGTAATGCTTCCAACTAGACTTGATTGATAAGAGTGAGGGTGCTGTAAGGATGAATAGGATACACTCTGCATACCAGTGAATCGATCTCGATCTCGGAGAAGGGTTCCCCGGTTTGCTGAGGGGTTGAACTGGGGGGCACGTCTTGTGCAAAAGTTGTCTCGTCCACGCCGTCTTCCAAGTCAAAGTGGAACTGAAACATGTCTGAGGAGGATCTACGGAACCAGTACTGGAACTGGCTCAAACAGTAAGCAGTATACAATTGGCCGACTGCGCCTGCGGATGGCAGTACAAAAGTCATACAGTGAAACTTGTGTTACGTAAGTTGTTTACAGCGCTTTGCCATCGGTGTTGTGGCGTGTTTTGACATCACGCGGAGTTTTTGGTTCGCTAAGGCGGCTAAGTCGTCCATAAACGGTTACATTTGCAACACCGCGGGAGAGAATTAGCCAACATATTGTCATTCCGTAAACGGCGTTGAATAGAAATCATTGTGGATCGCCTGAAAAAAAATACAATGGTACACATTGACTGTTGCGACAATGTGCTCAATAATATGCTGACAGCTAATATATAAGGGTGGAGTTGACTATGGAGCAAGCACATATCCACCTCACCAGATCTATTCACTGAAGTCACACGCAACCTCGTAAACTGCCATGGACGACTTGAGCCTCCTGAACGTCCTCTTCGCATCAAATCCGTCGACGTCAGACGATCTTGGCGTCCGGTACTCTGCCTCTGATACTCTGAATGACTCCGAATACATCCGCGCGAGTGCATCACATGGCTTCTGCATCGTTTCATGAAGCGTTCACAGCTTCATATACCACCTCACATCGTGTATCAGCACGGTTAGTCAACTCAGCTATTTCATCCAATGTAAGGGAAAGGCTGACCTCTCAATTTACCGACAGTGTGTTCGACGGCTTTGAAAGTCGTCCATCTTAACTTAACTATTCTTATTCGGTATTATTTTCCTAGACGTGAGTTACCACACCGGAACTTGGCCCAAAGAGAGTCGACATACGGCTCGTTATGCCATATACCCTCCCCGAGGTTTTCCTTATCATCAGCGGCAGACGCCGCTGCGATATCGCAGATATGCCTGGATGTCGTTGGTGAGCGTCTTTCTCTCTGCTGAACCACTGGCCGAACTCAAAATGATTCACAGGTCATGACATTGTCTGGCCAACGCAAACAGTGCACCTCCACTCTGTTGTAAACGGAGTGAGATCATCGACTATTCTGGGGACCACTCAAGCCAGACAATGGGTAATCCCATCTGGCTTGGTGTCGGTCCTAATCAAGGTCACGATACCCTATCCTCGGGGTCGCGGCGGCACCTCCTATGTGACGGTGCGCGCACAACCAGCCTATCCAATGTCCCGGCCTTGCTGGTGACATTTGCATGGCAGCGTAATCTATGGGTCCAGTCCAGTAGGTGTTGTAGAAACGGCGTAGAATGTGGCGGATGCCGGGGTCGGCGGGCCGTCGAGGGGAGCAGGAGAATGTATAGAGTGGGGCGTCGGAAGTGTAGCAATGACTTGCATTTGTAGCATCAGCGATCTTCAATTGTATCATGCTCTGCTTTACGCTTTGACATTGTCGCCGTGGTGTCTCTGTAATTCCCGCCGAAGCTGGTTTCGTGCGGGAGGTGACTCCTTTTGTTTCCAGCTATGCGGGGGGTACTGACACTTGCCTCTGCGATTCCAGCCGGAGAACCCGTATCTGCTTGACTCCTCATCGGCGGTTTTGACATAGTGGGCGGGACGTGCAACGAAAATAAGCAGTGCTGAAGGGTATTGAGACTAGCAGAGGAGCTGATTTAATGACCAACATCGGTGTCTGATTACTACCCAGGTTGCAAACATGGACGGGCTAGTGCCAGTCCACTCTCCCAGCGCATGGCAATTTTGTATGTTGACAAACGTCATTGGCGTCCTCAAACCTACGCACACGATGGTTCGATTTGATTCGCGATGCGTGCGGACGATACCGAGGGGTGTGTAGATCCACCAAAGAAATGGATGGATGGGAACACCTCTGGCATATTGTGACACGTGTACACCTTTGGCGAGGCGTGGCGTTGTGTAGGCCTCCGGTCGAAATCAAATACCATACCGGGGTAGTCCTGGAGTAAGGGTCGTCGGACCACTATGCGGTTAAAGAAGTGTCGTACCCTTCAGCGGGAGAAAGTATGGTTCCATTATTTTCACTGCTGTCGTCAACGTCGAAGTTATTCACCAAGAATGGACTCGTTGTCGATCTGTGGCGGTGCCACCTAGTCGAGTCCTCTGATCAGTGCCTCAGCGAACCAAGGAGCTGAAGGAAGAAATTCGGCTCGTACAACGCTACCATCAATGGGCGAGCTCGAGGAATCCGACAGCTTGGGCTAACTTGAAATGGTCGAGTCAGTATAACAGAAGCTGAGTGACGCTCACCTGCAACTTTCTCATCCCCAGCATGCGGTATTTACTTCTCTCTAGTCGAGTCTTGTTCGAAATTGGGGCCACTTTGGCATTATGCCTCGCCTAGCGCGAACCGTCCAAAGTCTTCTGAGCTGACACGGAGGTTAGTCCCGCAACACACCGCACGACGTACGTCATGGTGAGCGCGTATTAACCTCTATAATATGGTAGTGTTACTTGATCGCGTGTGACCTTGCAGTGTAGTGTTCTGTCCATGTACGAGAACCGTGTCCGACGACGCTGACATGAACTTCGTCCGCGGGAGACATGGATGAGTTTCAGTCTCACCTGAGCGTATTGTCTCGCGTCACTTGACGGTGAGTCTTGCGTTTAAGAGACGCGACGCTGACGAGGGTAATGTATAAAATAGGAGTATCTAACAATGACGATGTCCACACCTCGATGGATATCACAACGCATCACAATAGTGAGCTTGTGGAAAGAAACTCATCACATGCCAATGCGTCAAAGCGTCGAGAGTCCATCTTTCATTTCGGGCGAAGACACTCCGAGCTGGACTATCGACCATCTTCCCCGTCAGAGTGGACAACACAAGCGTTTGCTGCAACAAAGAAGACGCTCCCACAATCTCATTGCTCCTCCACACCAAGAGACTGCAAGATGGACAATCCCTCGATATAAAAGATGTCTCGCCAAGGTCGGGGAAAAAATTATCAGTTCTACATCCTCAGATTCGACATCCGCAATGTCTCTCAGCAGCTACTCGCCCGAGTTGACGGCCATTTACAGGGGTAAGTTCCTTCCCCCCTCTCTCGCCATTACACGTCGTTGACCCTCCCTTGTGTCTCCGCCACACAGCCTATGCCGCGAGCCTTGGACCTACCCCTAAACCCGAGTACAAAATTTTACACGAATCGCACTCTTGGATTCAGGTTCCCCCAGGTCACCTCCCGATCAGGATTGCCCAATTCGCCCGAGGCGACCGCTCGAATGGCAAACACAGACTTTACCACTGGGCCATCTTTATCCCCACATCGACCAGTCGTGGAGTCGGCAACTTTTACGAGATCGGCGGCAGCTCACAGACCGGGTATTTTACCCAGCACGTCATCAACAATCGTCACTCCAAGTGGGACAACGAAGAAATGGGCAGCCACCTGGTCGGGTGGGTGGCGCCGAGTTTTTTGGCGACTCTGGAGACACATTTCTCCCTGGTTCCGATCCAGCAAGGGAGGCCGGACTGGAACTGCCAGACTTGGGTTGTCGAGGCGTTGAGGGGATTGAACCAGTCGCATATGTATGCGGTGCAGATGGACCACGGCCAATGGTTCCGACAGATGGAAATTGTGGTAAAAGCATGGGAGGTTGGGGATGATGCCTAGGTTGGTGTTTGCGGGAGCTCCCAGCGTACATAAAAAGATGAAAAGGTGTGTGAAAAGGTGTAGCGTTGAGGCTCGACATTTACATTTATAGTATGGAACATCCATCAATTGTATCGTGTTCTGTCTTTGCATTCTAACATTCGTATTACCGAATCCCCCGTCGAGCTTTGCTCGCAGGTGGGTTTGCGAGTGTTCTTTCAGGTAGACAAAATTCCATCATTTCATCTACGGTGCTGCTACCCGTGAACTTGCCGTGAGTGGTAATAATCAAAAGGCTAATCTTGTCGGGTACGGTTCTAAGTGCGTATATCTCCCAACCATATTGTGGCTGCCTGCTTCATACCAGATCCGCGATGTTCCCGTTTTCTATTATGTCCATCCTTGCGACATCCCAGCTATTGTCAAGTTGAATCTGTGTGGTTGGGCCCTCAGATTCAGATACAAGGAGAAGGTCTGGTCTAGTGAGCTCGGCTTGGCTCTCTTTTGTTGTAAGACCACCAAGTCACTCGCAAGAGACCACCAAGACGCGCCCCTCAACCACCTCTCGGCACCCCCACACGTGTCGCACGCCAGTGACGAGCCTGAGGGATGCAGAGGCTGCGGCGACGCGCCAGACTCGGAAGAGGACACCTACGACGCGCTCATGGCGCTCATCAGTATGCTCGTGCCGGACAGGAAAGCTGGCGTGCCCTGAACAAATGATGGATTTTCGACAGGGACGGGGGTGTGACTGACTGTCGGAGAAGATCCCATTGGCATCTCCAAGGGAGATGACATGATCCAATGGTAGCCTATTCTCCCCTACGCAGCCTGAGACCACTGCAGGGGGTCGATGACAGTCCTTCTCCGAGTCGGTTCGACGATGTTCCTATTCAAGTTTCGTCTCCAACTAAAAATTAATCTATTCCATTGTTCGGCGTAACACCCCAGCTCTCGTTCGTGAGGAGGTCTATCTGTACGAACCGAACAAGGCCGCACTTGTGGTATCGCCGCGATCCACCATGGTTTGAGTGGTGTACTAGCCAGGGTGGAACAGCGAGGAAGAAGGGCTTCCGCCCAGTCCCTCGTATCAGATGACGATGGGAAAGGGATGATGATCCAACACTACATGTCGCAGTCTCGACGCGGCCGCTCCGCTTGGGTGGGGGTGGGATATCCTCCAAGGAGGTTACTTCCAACGCGTGGACATGCACGTAGTAGAGCCTGCGGACAGTGGGTCAGTGTCGCTCAGGCTCTGATACGGGTACCACTCGGCTGCCTCAGAGCTCCTGTGGAGCTCAGTTCAATGCGGTCCAAATTTCTCGCCTCGGGTTATCATTCGTTGCACTTTTCGCCTCGGCCATGGACCCGATTTGGACCCCGACTGGCTGCGGTGCCATCCAGCGAAAAAGTAACGAGTCGCTGAACGCATCTCCTCCGTGAAGAGTCTGTTGGGGCTGTCGGCCGGGCAAGCCGCGAGGTTCCAAATCACTTGCTTGACTGACTGTTCGAAGATGCGTTGAGGAGGCCAAGGTGGGAGGTCACCGGGGCCACGCACACTGGCAGCGGCAATGTTGTGTCCCGGTGCTACAGCCTACAGGTGTGTTGGGTACTGTTAGGTTGCCGCCTACCTGTCCACCTCGTGCGCTGACAACTTGAACGAATCCCGGGCGACATGTTAAATGTTGAATAACGTTCACTGGGCACGTCGTGTACGACAATCCGTCACGGTGGTCGTACAACAGTTCAGGCGTCGTGCCAAAGTATCGACTTTCTTTCTCTTTTTCGCACCTCTCTAACCTCGCCAGCAACGTAAAGCTGTCATTGGGCCCGCCACTGGCGATAGCTTGTGCCAGGAGGTGCCAGCACTCGCCAAGTGGCTCTGCAAACTCAGCAGACGGATGGCATCTGTAAAAGAGGAATACAGTACACTTTTTCATAATGTATGTGGTAGTGATGTATAATTTTCATAGTGTATGGACTTTTCACAGCTCCCGTCGTGGTATGCAGGGAAATATACATTATACCGTAATTCTCGTTATGTATGGGCTGGGGAATGGAAATATACAGCATGAGATACGCTTCGAAGGGGACAGTGCCGGCCCTGGTGAAGTGTCGCTGAGTGTCAGTTGGAATATTTGACAATTAGCATGGGCGGGAGACCAAAAA
>JBBPNE010000206.1:0-37056 GCA_038090735.1 Xerocomellus amylosporus | reverse complement strand
TGGTCCCCCTCGCCATATACAACTGGCAGAGACATGGAAAATATCCCGAGCAATGAGTATGCTGCATCCTCGACGATCGTCGTCTCTCGCCTCGCAGCTAGACACAGCTTCTCTCGTATGTCATCAGCGCCAGGCCGGAGTGCCATCAACACTCGCGCGGAAACATGTGTTGCCTCCTCCATCTCCGAGATGATTTCGGGCGAGTCCTTGTGATTGGGGATGTCGAGGTTCATGTAGAGAGTCCAGTCCTCTGTGTAGAAGTGGATGACCTTGGCAGCGACATATTCCTGAAGTGTCCAGGCACGAGTGTTCCAAATGCTCTTCACAAGAGCGCCGAGCTGTGCTGCAGAGCGAACACCACGGAGGAAAACGACCATCATGGCTGAACCCTCGTACCACTTGAACATGGCGACGAGGGCTTCTTGGAGCACGAAGTGATCTGATTTATTGATACAGCATGTATCGCTCCATGCCCAATTGAATCCGGCATCCCGAACGAGCTTGCAGAACGTTTGCAGCTTGTCATGAGTCGGAGATTCATCCAAGTCATACACTGCGATGTGTACGACCTGTTGAAATAGTGGTTCGTTATCTTCCCATTTGTGCGATAGCATGACGTATCGGAAGTACTGTCGCACTTCACGCTTGATCCGGACGTAGTCGATCCGTGTTGTCATCGATGACACAAGCTCGTTGAAGATAGGCAGGGATTCAAATGCAGATGCCCGCTCAGCTCTGTTGTGCAGACGCCGGTGGTCGTGTTGATCAGCACACGTGGCGAATGACGTATAGTTCGCTGAACAATTTTGCGAATCATTGCTCGCGTGCTCGATGGGCCGATATACCGGTCACCATATTCTGTCAAATAATGTGAACAAGTTGTCTTCATCATGGTAACGATGATACAACTCACGACAGATGTCTGGATCAGATGACTGCGCTATCTTCGAGAGCATCGTCTCGAGCGCATCAACTGCATTGTCGAAATCTCCTGCCTTGTGTAAAGCTGCATGCTTCACCTTGTAGCCCCACGGCGACGACGGATCGAGTGTAATTGCCTGATGATGGGTGAACAAGATTGACGTCCACGAGGAAAACGTGACGTACCTGGTTTGCGTCGTCTAGGGCCTGCGTCCATGACCCGGTTGCCATACGTGCCTTGCTTCGCTTGATGAGAATGGCTTGTGGGGAGGGGAGATTGAGGGACAGTGCGGTTGAATAGTGGGATATAGCATCGTTATATTGTTGGGCATCCACTGCCGTATCTCCGAGATACTCCAGTTTCCTGAAACAACGCTGCCTGAAATCTAACAGAAAATGTTACGTAAGGGACAGCGCCAACATGGGATGCTATACCACTCACCGGCAGTCCATTCCGAGTGCTCGCTATCCTGGTTCATCTCTCCTCCCAATTCAGTCGTCATTTGGTGGAAATACTCGACCGCATCTTTCGTGCGACCCGCTGCAAATAAAGCTTCACACAGACGCTGTCGAATCGTGATATCGAGATTATCAAATTTCCATCCTGATATCTATTAGAGCAGGTGAGCGATTTAGATACGTTGCGATACACGCATTAGGAAGCTTACCAACGAGACCACCAAGAGCGATTGGCACTCATAGTGCCGCATTCGGGCTTGTGCATGCTCGAATGATTGTACTGCACCCTCGTAGTCGCGGCGGTCCATGTGCGAGATTCCAAGGAGAAGATACATGTATCCCTGCGGGAAATGTCAGATATTCGCCACGTGGCAGAGGGCATGCACATGCCTGAACTACACAGCAGATCGAGTTGAAGGGGATCGTTGCGATGAGGTCGTCTACGCGTGATATGGCATCGCGGTGCTCTCCGGCCATGAACACGATGATAGCCTAAGAGATATGAGCAGCTGAGGGGGAACCAGGTTCGAAAGATGCAGACCTTGACGAGAAGGAGAAAGCTAACGTGAGATGAATGGAAGCGTTCGAATGCGATGTCGCAAGCCCGATAGCCGCTGTGCCTATCCCCTTTGCCGACCAGCGCTACACTCTTTGCCATGTAACCAATGACGGACGGTCCAGTTTCGATGGCCTGTGTAGATCGAGGTCAGCGTCGGTATGTGAGAACAGAGCAACAAGAACCTGTTCGGCGTCGATGAGGGCCGCGTCCCACTGCCGCAAACGAGCTCGGATAAGTGCTCGGCTGGCAAGTACATGATGGTTCGGATTGCGAGACTCGGCGATCGCTGCGGTCAATAACGCGTCCGCGATTTCGAGCTGACCGTGCTTCCATGAATGGAGCGCAGCATCGTCGATCTGGATGCTAGGTTCCTGGAACGTGGGGTGCAGGCGAGATACAGGGATTAAATCCTATTTGGGGACGAGCGGAACAAGAAAGTTGTTAAGATGCGCCACAATCGAAAGGAACACAATACTGACAGTGATGTGAGATAGACTTCTGACGGTGATTTTCTCGTCTTCTCCACCAATTGTAAGAAACTGGTCGTCTGGTGAGAGTGTGATTGAATATATGGCTCGAGTGCGTTGGATGAGACCAAGCTGGGTGTGTGTTGATGTGTCCCAAAACGTGACGGTATCGTCTGTAGAATGCGCGATGAATTTCCCATGCTTTGGAAGGGCGATGCACGACAAGTGGTTCGTATTGGGAACTGGCCATTCGGAGATTGTTGACCCGGTGAATGTTTCCAATTCCTTGATTGTGCTGTCCGATACCACAAAGAGGTGGTTGTTGGACCAAAGGAGACCAGTGTTGCACTCCGGGAGTACTTTTACTGGGATGTCCACAAGCAAGCGGCCATCGTTGCCATCCCAGACTCGAACGAATTCACGAGTGGCTGTCGCGATTCGGTCGCCTTGCGGCGAGTATTTCGCTGCTACCACGTAATGCTCGTGGGCGAGTGTTTGTACTTTTTTGCGAGCTGCGACGTCCCAGACGGTGGCTCTGCTGTTGGCCGATGCAGTGACGAGTCGAGTCGAGTCGGGCGAGAAATCGACGCCACGGATGGTGGAGCCATCCTCAGTGTGCGAGAAGACGTGCTCGAATGTTTTTGCGTCCCACACAACAGCGCCGTAGTATGTCCCCGCTGCGATCCATCTGCCGTCCTTCGACACTGCGAGGCAGTGTACATACTCTGCTGCCATTCTTGCTATTTGCTTGCCGTCTTCTCCTCGCCATACTCCAACTTCATCACCCTCACCACCGCCGACGATATACTCGCCATTCACTGCAAAGGCCACAGTCCATATGCAGTTGCCGCCGGCGATGTCGATCGGGGACCCCTCTTGTCCAACGGTTAGCATAAATGCACCTCGAGGCATTTCACCAGTACGCACCGGTCATTGATGCATTCATCAGCGACACTGGCGCAGAGCAGTGGCAAAAGTCAATGAACAAGCTGTCTTCACAACCCCGTTGCCCTTGATTGATATAGATCAGGTGTTTTCGGGATTTGTTCACGCGCGTCGCGGGCCGCGTTTCCACCGAGGAATCGTGTCTCCACCAACTTGGCTCCGCGTTACGAAAACATGCATACGAATAACTATCTGCGAGGCCGACAAGTTGTCACCCTTTTCGTGCCGGGGCACACTTTGATATATGCTCGACGAATTCAAGATAAACCACCGGTTTCTGCGTCCAGGTGGATGAGATAGCGAATATCCTGCTCCACGGTGCAGACAGGCGGTCGATTGTCATGCTCACCTGGTTCACGGGCAGGTTGCTGGACCAGTCTCGCCCGCGTTGTCCGTATACCGCAACCCAGTTCTCCTCTGCTTAACACGCAGTCCCACACTGTAGACTGGATAGTTTTTTCTCGCAACCATCATTCCACCTCCACGTAACCGAGATACCGCATATCTCACAGAACCTCTGCGCACGCCATTCGCGGGCAAGGTGTTGATCAGGCTTGGCCAACTTCAGTGACGTATGTCCCAATCTATCCGCCCTTCCACTTTCTCTGTTGCTTGTCGTACAGCCTCTGTTCCCTACACACTGGTTCGCCTTTAGGCTTTCCGTTCATTCTTGTCCTCATTCGCAACAGAAGATGCCTTTGGCTTTTCAATCGGGGCAGGCCAGCACGGCAAGATTCTCGATGGACCACACAACGAGGGTAACCCAAACGCCTTGATTGTCCCGTTGATGTCGATTGGGTGAGTGTCGCTTCGGGGTGGAGCGACCCGCTGGCTTGCATGGGCTGATGGGATCTCCTTCTCAACGCGCACGCGACAGGTATACGAAGAATGAGCGGAAGAAGATCTCGCCTTGTCTGGAAATATGGAGCCCATTCTTAACCATCCACAAATTCCAGGCCACAACGTCGAAAATCGACAGCAGTTTCACCCTCGGTGCCAACGACGGATGCGCACGATGCCACGTCGACGCGAAAGGACAATCACATCCCCATTCCCTCTCGTGCCCTCAAATAGCCCAAGTGCCCGTCCGAGACACACGTTCAACTCGCTTTGCTGCACCCGTTTGGCTTTTGCAGCGAGCAGAACGTCGATATGTGTCCATGAGCATTTTACTCTTCCTCCCGCGCACCTGTTCTCCATTGGGAATGGCACGTCCGAGCCATCGTCACCAACTCGCTCTTATTCTTGCTCGCCGTGGGACGGTTCCTCAAGCATGCCTTTGACATGTGACGGATGTTGCACAGGTGGAAAGTCACCGACCTGATGGGCGTCCTCGTCAGAGACAGCATCGCCTATTCATTCATGTACGTTTTTTTCGTTCTATCGGGTGTGTTGGGCGCGGGCTGACACCATCTTTTTGATGATCAGCGTCTGGGGCATTCCGGGCAACGTACATCGTGGTCCTGTTATATTCCACGAAGCGTCCGTGGTCATTCCGCGCTTGGCGATCACTTTCCGGGTAAATTACGAAGAGGACGGTCAGCCTAGCCAACACGGTGGGAATGCGCGGCAGACGATCCGGAGTGACAAAATGGTGTTCCGGAGACGTGTGATGACGGATCATTTCGAGCTGCAGTCAGCGCCTCAGCTTGAGGTCCTCTGTACGGTTATATTCTACCTCTTGGGTCAATCTTGGGTCATACAAGTGATCCCTGTTCATAAACGTGGTGGGTTGTATTTATCTCTTCACATAGTACAACAAAAACGTGATCTTTCAAAATTTACCCGGTCGACATCGGTGCAAGTAGCCTTTGGGGCGGGCTGTGGCCATAGCTGCTGTTTGACTTGGATGCCGGTTCATAAGCCAGCACGCCGCATTTTACCCCGCCGCTTGTGTTCGCTCCAACCGCTTGTCCACGACAACAGGTCGTCCATGGGTCGAATGGGCCAAATCAGACAGCCTATTCTCGCGCATCCGTGTCAACAGCTGGACGAGCGTCAGCGGCGTGACCACGCTCCCGCCTTCCATCTTCCCCGCCTCCTCCGTCCCTTCAGCAGGCGTCCCCACCCGACTATGGCTCCCACTCCGGCTCTCCGAGAGCGTCCGTTTCAAACTCCCCCTCGTCGTCGTCGACGACGAATACGGCGACCCCGCATGGGGCCGGGAGCCTTGAAACGCACCGCGCGCCGTATCGCCCGCATCCCCGTCTTCCCGATAGCGGTCCCATGCGGAATAGAGCGAGATCATCTCTTGGGCGATCGTGGAGACGAGCGACATGGATACGTTCAGGCCTGCGAAGAACCCGATGATGTCCTGCGGTTTCTTGGATTCCATGGACGAGGTGGACGCTTGGCGGGAGGATCGCCGGAGTGGGCTGGTGTGCGCATCGTTAGGGAGGTTCGGGGATGATTTCTGTAGGACGAGGTCCCTCGTGGGGGCGTGTAGAACTAGGGTGAGATAGAGGGCCGTGATCGCGAGGAGGTGTGGGGGGTATAAGAGACATAGGTCGGATCGATAGGTATCGTTGATGATGGACCTGTGGGTCGTTTTGAGCACTGTTTGGGGATACCCACAATAGAAAAAGAAGAAAGGGAATGCCCCACCATGCGAGTTGGAGTGCGTCATCGTTCAACTCTAGTTGTCCCTCGCCCGTGCCCCAATAACGGGGTCCGTCGTCGACCTCTGCACCTACCTCCCCCGCCTCGGTCATCGACTCGTTCGCGCTTTCTTTCTTGCACAGCGCCGTGAGCGTCCGGTAGGGATGAAAGACCGTCAAGTCACATTCCAGATCGGCGACGAGGTAAAACTCCATTTCTGCCAGCTTGCAATTATCAGAGGGAAACGACTTGACCCCAAAAGGTTGCTCTGCCACCCCATAAGACTCTGCGAAAACCACGCCGACCGCCCACACGGAAAACGAGACGCACGACTGAAAAACAAACGGGCTTCCGCGACGACGTTCTTGATGTGCACAGGCGACTCTTCTGCTTTCCCGGCGACATAACAGCAGGCGGCGATGACGATGAACGGGTCGGTTTCGCAGTACGCGTTCTTGATGTAAAACCTGCGAAAGAACACGATCGCCGTCGCGATCACGCGTTGTCGGAAATTCAGCTTCTTGCCGAGCTTCGTGATCACTGTTTGGTGTGTCTTAGATGCCGAGTGAGAAAGGGAAACTTATTTGACGCACCGTTAGCGAAGAAGATGGAAAAGTGTGTAAAGTATTCGGGGTCGTCGACGTACTGGAGGTCGTCGGCGCGAGCTTGGTGGAGGGTTGCACGGTCACCAATCCATCGCTTGCTAACACGGCCCCGTGAGCTACTTTCTCTCTGAGGACTTGACCCAACCCGCGCACTAGTGTGAACTTGCCCAGAAATCGGTGGCCATGGATCGTTCCGGGGCTGGAAAAGGTGGATCTCGAGCTCAAGGTCGGTGAGCAGCGGCTTCAAGTTGCTTTCAGAGGGTAGTTCCAGTTTGGTACAGGCCAGGCCGAATCCGATTTCTCACGAGGGCCAACAACTACTGCTGACCTACATATAGTGTCGCACATACTGAACATCTCGATCCGATGGAAACGCGTCCATAATAAAGCTAACCGTGTGCATAATCGTTCCCCATGTCGACTACATCGTCCGTAAATCGTAACACGATCCACTCTCTTAACAGAAGCACAGCTTCGGTCAGAGCTTGCTGCAAGTGTCAACGGGAGTAAGAAGCTCGCAGTAGACGTCGAGAAGAACCCGACTCAATTCGCCCGGTACATGTTGGGGGATCTGGAACAAAGTCATGATCAGCAGGTCATGACAGGACATACACTGAACGGACCAAATGCCCCACCCCTTCAATACGAGTCACCCCCTGAATCCATCGTCCCGAGGCCGGGTCTACAAGGGAGTCTTGTACGTTGCGAGGTCTGTGATCCGTCACCACCAAATTACAGCTAGCCAGCCGAAACATATGTGCTTACATGTAGTCGTTCTTGTCACCAAAAATCACCCCAACGGGTGTCGCTGCGGACAGCTTGCCCAACGACTCGATGCCCCTCTGGGGTCCTGTCATGTCCCGATACATGGTCTAGGAGAGATCATACACGTCAAGTCTCGCGAAACACAGAAAAATACACACCGCTTCCTCTTCTCGTGAGCATGCCAGGGTCACTGCGTGATTCTCTACTTCGTGTTCGACTCCTTCGCACGCCCTCAGTCCATGTTGCTGTACAACGATAATCCAGTCATATCACTGCCCCTACAGGTCATGACAGTAGGTGAATTACCACGTAGCTGTCCAAGACGCTCGGATCCCAACGTGTTCTTTCGCGAAAATATCTCGACGCGCTCTCGCGACTAGGCCACACGTCGCGGCGTTCGTATGCGCCATTGATGAGATTGACTTGGAGGTCCCGCAACTTGTCTATCCCTTCAGGACTAAGCAGAGGCTCGATCAAGATCAAGGCACAGAAATGAACTGTAGGGACAAGGGTCGGCAAGATCGATCTAGGGTACCCGTTGAACAATGAGCATGCACAGGATCGGGTCAAACGGACGGACATGCCCACGCCTCCAAGCGAATGGCCGATCCCAACGAGTTTTTCGTGCCGAAAATCAACTGGGGTGGGAAACGTTGGACCGCGTAGCATGAAGCGATGCGCTGCTTCGGCATATTTTTCGCACCCAACTGGACACGACCAGGCTCAATGATCAGCGTGCTACCAAGGCAATCCAACTGGAAATGCATACTCACAATTACGGTAAAATGGGGGGCGTTGGAGCGCTCGTTCGTTCAGTGCGGCCGATTCGCCGTGATTGGGACATTCGATGACCCATGCACACTTGATCTTTGGATTGGCGGGGCGACTCTGACGCTTCTGGATGTCGTCAAAGAAATGTTGCAAAGTAGGCTCCCATGTTTCCTTGTGAAAGCTGGTGGAGTGTAAGAGTATTAGTATGAATGCGTCTGGGTTGTCCCAGTTCGCCTCCAACTCTGCGGGCCAGAACTGTTTGGCAGTGATATAGAGCGGGTAGCCTACATCAGGTTCGAGGATGAACTGGCGCTGGAGCATTACGGGTTGGTTGGACAAAGTTGAAGACCGCAGCCATGGCATTGATTCCAAAGACGGATATAAGATGCGGAGATAGGAAGAAGCTGCCATTTATTGGAGAAATTACCGCTTAGCAACTTGAAGCCTCGCAGCTAGCTACATACTGGGGTCGTAGGTGACGCGAGCGCCGTGGCGGTCTCGCAAGACGGAAACTGCTCGTCGTCGGGCGTAACGATGGCGGGGTGTCAATTTTACATGCCAACATTGCCAAGCCTAGCAGAGGCGGTGCAACAGTGTGCCTGTAGACTATTCCAACAGGACGGCGCTTGCATGTCCTCTGAAGCTGAGGGTTTCGGCATCTCCAGTTTTCTCTGAATCCCGCAGGTGACCGCCTTGCGGCTTGCTATGATTCTCAAAACGGTGCTGGTATGTCTGGGACGTCTCGGTGACAGGTTGACTCGACGCTGCAAGGTGACGGCGGTACAAAGTATTTATCTACACTACGCATTAACAAGTGAACCTTAGTGAGGGACCGCGAACTCTGATCTGAACCTCGTTCAACGAACTCAGTTGCTCATGCCAGATTAGTGGTGCGTCCGGTCTGGGGGCCCAGATTTGGCTTGGCTTGAATATCCCAGGCCAGGCCCTAATGCCAGGCCTGGGCGGCTGTAGGGGATGCATACATGGTGGGGTACTGAGACGGGGCAGGATTGCAGACGACGGCTTCGGGGCTGTCACTACCGTTAGTGTAGTACATGCCATACACACGTCGGCACCACGTACCCGCATGACTGCTCCCCAATCAAGTTCATGATTTCCCATGCCGAGACCCAACTGCAGTCGATCAGGGCACGACCCCCGAGAGCTTCGTGGGCAATGCTGGGAATCGAGTTCATGTGCCTTGGTGAAGAAGGTGGGCTTTGCGCTGGGGTGGGGGACTTCAGAGTTTCAGATTCGAGAGTCTTTCAGACCACAGATATTGATCTTGAGTATGTTCTGCATGCATGCGAATATGAGAAAGGATTGGGACATGGAAGTCGAACTGCGCTGCTCGTCAAGTAGAAAGTTATGGAATGAAGAGTGTAATGGCTGGACAGCTTTTTTCCATCAACGAGCCCGGGATGACCAGTGCTGTATGATGGAATGGGGATTGCCTTCAACATCCGCAGGGAGTTGCAACAAACTGTCGAGCAGTTCGCATGGGTTCAGTCCCACACCATAATGGCCCTGGATGAAATGACACGCGGTAGCTGCCCATTGAAACGAGTGTTCGGAACGGTAAACCAGAAGTCGACACCACTCTCTGTTCGGCCAACGAGAGTCAAGTTCGGGATAGCGGCGGAGCAAGTGATAGATAAAAGTCTCGATATCTTCGTCAACAACATCCTGCGGGACGTCCGTGAGCTGCTTGTGGACAATATGTAATCCGGACGGCAGTGAATCGAGGATATCTTTCTCAGGGCGAGCGGTGATGAGAAAGCGAAGATGGGTTGGGAGGTTAGATCCAGTAAATTTCTCAAAGGTGGATAGAAGTTGTCGGCGATCAGCAGGCTCTCCACTCTCGTCGAGGGCATCCACTACGACAATCAAAGGTCCAATGGCGTGAAGAGGAGCAGCGGGTTCTATGATAAGTCGCTCGAGTTGCTCCAGAGGCGACAGCGATGTACGCAGAGCATAATTATTTTTCACGGATTTCCAAAGTTCAACTCTAAATTGGCCGTCTCGATCGGAAAGGTCGCGAGCGATGGTACTGAAGAAATTTTGCGGATTGCGTCTGACATTAAGACGGGAGAAGAAGTAGGAGGAACCCATCCTGTGCTGGTCATCGTAGAGCAAAGCAATGCTGTGCGCGACCGCGGACTTGCCCGAACCAGCGGCGCCCGTGAGAAGGCACACTTGAGGAGCGTCTTCAACTGGGCTATTGAGAATGCTGCAAATGTCTTGGACGACAGTCTCGCGGGTTCCGTGGAGGCAACAATTCTCCCGCATGTATCTAGCACCACCTGCGTATGGCATATCATTGAGCCCGAGATTGATCAAGTCAGCTACAATCCAGACCTGGTCAGCGTCTCACGTAACGTTGAAACGTGTGCCTACAGTCGAAATTCTGGGCACCCATCATACGGAAGACGGTGAAAGTGGATGGTGGAGGAAGACCTTGTGATAATGCGTTTTGCAGTTCCTTGAGGTTGTCCTCGTAATCCTTGATTTTCATGTTTATATCCGAAGGAGTGATTTTCGCAGCGCCCGTCCCTTGATAAGAAGATCAATAGCAATGATCATATTTGACACTACGACAACTCACAGAAACGCTTCTGTTGCGTATATGAAGTAACAAAGTAGCCACACTCTGTCACTTGCTGGATAAGTAATAGAACAACATCTCGTCGGGCTTGGATTATGCTCAAGGCATCAACGGTGTCAACGAAGGCAATGGCATCGGTCATCGCGCCGAGCAAGTGAACGATTCGACTATCACGTTCCCCTCGATCCACTAGTACCTAGTTGGGGAAATGTTACGAGCAAGACCTGCAACATCACCAACTAACGGACCTTGTTTGTGCTTGATAGCACTGAACAAGCCAGCTCGGCGAAAGAACGAATTGGTGGAGAGTAGGGAATGCAATGAATGTCGGGTACCTCTTTGATACATGACACTAAATCCTTCAGAACATTTATCCGTTGCAAAAGTAATCTCCGTATATTCTCCAACGTCTGCACTACAGGCAAGACGCTTGCGCCGGCATTAACTGCAGCGGTTGGGAGTAGGGAACCGAGTGCCTTCTCGGTTTCGTTCATAGATGGAATTTCAGCGCCATGACGCTCCACTGGCACCACTGCACCAACGTCGTCACATTGGTCGACGGCCAACGCAAACCTGAGTGTAATGTCCAGTGGGTCAAGTCCGTCGGACGACACCTTGCCTAGCGCCACCTCAAGAACTGCCGAACGTGAAAACACGTCAAAGGGATTCAAAGGGATTCAACACAAACACAACCACACGTACCTCCGTAGCTCATTCCGTTCAAGGCTCCATTAATGGTATCCCTCATACCTCCTACAAGCTTACCCTGTCCCACGTGGGGCTTCCTATAAACCGCTACCGTCAAAATGGAAGTGTTGTTTCCATCACTGACGAATCATCAGCCCGGACTTGGAATCACTTGGACACACTTACAAAATGAAACGTTCACTCCAAGAAGCGCAACCCATTTTCACCTTTGTCTTCTTCGTAGACCGTATAACCTCCCCGACGGAAAGTTGTACATAGTATTGCCTCGCGAGTTTTGGGCGATGCTGCGTGTTGGTACGAATTTCAATACCTGGAGGCAAGTAAATTAAGTAGGGGTAGGGAGATGAAGTTGGCACAAAAACTAACCGGTGACAGTATATCTTGACATTGCTCAGTGGTGGCTCTCAAACTTGAACCAGAGAATCTGACTGATATTTAGGGGTGCCCGTGAAGCGGGAGTGACGCTTATATAAGCGAAAACCCCCTCTGAGTGGAGACAACTTACAAGTACTAGAAGTAGTACCGGTCGTCTGCAAGCCATGGTCCCTTGTCCTCGTCAAGCGAGCACGCACGTTTTTGAGCGTAAACGACAATAACGCAACACAGCAGAAGACACTGGCAGAGCCAAACGACGAAGGAGCAAGATCTAGATGTGAGGGGTTTTAGTTTGATCGGATTGAGAAGAGGAAGGGTTCGTTGAATGAGAGCGAATGATCTCGCGCTCACTCTCGGGCCCTCGAATCCCCCGGCTATTGGTCCATTAGAGGTTCGACCGTATCGAAGACGAGAACGATGGGCTCACTTTGTGCGAGAAATTTGGAGGAGACCTGACGGCATTGCCGTCGATAACGACCACGAGAGGGGACAGTACTGTCACCCGCGGCCGTTCGTCCGATGATCGCAAGATCTCGTGAGGGTAAGGATACTTAATGTCACGAACGCAACTGACGGGTGTTAGCTCCTGGTGCAGACTGGCTAATGGGGAAACCCCCGCGCGAGAGGTGCGGAGCCTTGACTGACTGAGTCGCGACTCGTCGTCCACCTCGGCAAGCCGTTCCGCACAGCTCGAATCTAAGGAGAAACACAAGTGGGTCCCTTCGGACTGAGGGATCCACTCCACCAGAAATTTTGGAGATATTGTAGTGCGTCGGCATAGGTGAGGTTGCGTGGTCTCGCTGTCGTATAGTATATTCTCACCCCCTGCGCTCCGACGTGTTATGGTGTAGTTCATTAACGGCCCCTGCTTAACTTTCTTGTGCAATCACACATTATTTGCTTTGAAGGGTGGCATGGGTGCGTTGGGATCATTGATCTTGGTCTTGTTGAGATTGCGAAGACGCTATAAAATCATTGCGTAAGACAAAACCGAGGGATACGTACCCAGCAGTGGAATGACAGCCTTTCTTGAAGTTAGAGGTCCCTTAACTTGCCAAATGGCCCCGGTTCCAGGAAACCATGAAAACATGTCTATTAGCAACGTCTGTAAGGAATCGCAGGTAATCTCTTCCTATACTGCTTCTCGTTTTCGAGGGGTTGCACGAAGGATGTCGTCCACCCTGCGATCAAATGAGTAACTGAAGACACACAACGAACTTGTTACGAACCGAATGATCATCTCTGCGGCCTCGGTGGCACTGAGAACAACCTGCCGCTTCAGCTTGTAACTCTCCGTTACGCCGAGAGCCTTCATCGAGCCAATAGTACCCTCGTTCATGTCTGACGGCGGCGTATGGATCAACCAAGGGAGAGGAACGCCGTGAAATCCTACATACCAAGCCCAGCGTCGGACTGACCCTCGTAGTGCGCCGCTCGCAGCCGTGCTACAAGGTCGCTCGAGTCGTACCCCGCGTTATCGGCCAAGGTGGTAGGGATTTGCCTGAGCGCCCGCCCGAACGCCTCAGCTGCGATAGCCTTCTTGCCCTTGACCTTCCGTGCTGCCTCTTCAACCGCGCAGCTCATCAGCATCTCAGAACATCCACCCCCAAGAACGGTCCGGGTTTCCTTCACTGTCTGTGATAACACCGAAAGTGCATCGTGCAGGGAACGCTCAGCTTCGTCGACCATCTGGTTCGTGGAACCGCGCAGGACGACGGTGCATGCTTCGCCAGCAGCAACGCCAGAGAATTTGATGAGCTACGACTCTCAATCAGGGGAGGGGTCATGGGAAGAGTTGTTTCATTACCTTGTCCTCGCCGATGATGATCTCCTCGATCAACTCGCACCTTCCGAGTTTCACAAGATCGGGCCGATCGAACGTACTTGCAATCTCACCGCCAGTCACGAGCGACAGGCGCTCCACGCCCTCGAAATCTGCGTGCTCAATGACCAAGATGCCTTTCTCCGTAAGCAGGGACTCGGGGTAGTTGTATATGAGTTGCCGGTTGACGAAACAGTTAATTCCGTGGGCTGCAATCGATTCCACTTTTGCTTTCATCTTTTCTCGTTCTGCGCGCTCGAGTTCGGCGAGTTTACCCGTAGAGTCGACCTTTACACGGGCGCCAAATACTTTGATCTTGTCGGTATCCATGGCTAACAACGTTGACCATCAGCACGGTAAATGTACGGCGTGGATAGCTCACATGTGTTAGCAATCAATATATTGACGTTTTCCATTCGCTTTGGGGAGTTTACCGCGATCGATTTGTCGAGAATAAAGCCTATCGTATCGTTGGATATATGCTCGCTATAAATCAATGGGTATCCGCACCTTCGTCAAGGTATGAATCGGTCAGCTTGCCACCGACTTTTTTGATGATCTGAATGTGCTCAAGGTCTGTCGAACCCTAGCATGATGATAAGGCAAAGCACAAGGTCTTATACAGCGACTATCACTACCTTCAGCCGAAGGACGGCATCGACAGCAAGGTTCGCGAAGTAATCCTTGTCTTGGGAGAGCACTTTTGATGACAGGGTTGTCCTAGCGATATTGAACAAGTCTTGACGAAACTGCACAATATCGGATCTGTGAAGCATAAGAAACCATGAGACAAAAACTAACACCAGAAAAATGTACACAAAGAGACGTACGCGTGGTCCACAGCCGCCTTTTCCAATGCATCCAAAGCTGCCCTGCTTGCGAGCCGATAACCTTCAACGATCGTTTGAGGATGGATTTTCATCGCGATCAATTTCTCTGCCTCTCTCAGCAGTTCCGAGGCAAAAACACAAACAGACGTCGTCCCATCTCCGATTTCGTCATCTTGGACTTTTGAGATGTTGACGAGGATCTTGGCCGCCGCATTGTCGAGTTGGATGGATTTGAGAATCGTGGCGCCGTCGTTGGTCACGCTTATGTCTCCCGTCGAAACGGATTGCAGGATCTTGTTCATACCCTTCGGTCCGAGGGTGGACTTGACGAGGTCGCCGACGGCGAGAGCGCCGACGAAAGAGGAGAGACGCGCACTTTCGGCCTTTTCTTCAGTTGCCTGGTAATACCACAGTCAGCATCGTGCACTGCGACTTGTTTTTCGAGAATGGTTACTTCGTCGCCGAAAATCTGCATCTTGTGGTGTATGGTTTTGGAGAGAGGTCGATCTTGATACTAAACACTGCAGTACGTAATAGAGTTCCCGCGCGGGTTGTCACCCGGCATAACTGGGAACTCGTCGATTGTTGACAATGACGACTCGGTCTTGCATCATGGTCTGCTCCCACAAGTAGTACCTTTCTAATTTTAGTTGGTTCGAACCACTTTACGCGGGCAGTGAGACTGTCTGTCGTATCTTAAAAGTTAAAACCAACAGAGAGACCGCGCAGGATGTGTCCGAACAACACCCCGTTCCTACACGGTCATTTCCCGACGAAGAAGGCAACAGGCTCTACATCATCTCTACCCCACAAGGATGGAAGCAAGAGATTGCCATCATCAGGTATCACAACGGAAAAAGAAGCGGAGCGCCCGAGGTTCTCTGTGTCATCGAATGGCACAGAGTGAAGAAGACCAAGTTCCGGTTTGGCGAGCGGGAGGTGGCACCAGACGCCATCCTGTATAGACGACCATATTCTTGGTACGCAGAGCGCGCTTGCACCCTCTCCACGTTCACCGAAAAAATGCGGCATGTAGGGGCAGATATTTCAGCGGTTCAGATAGCCAGACGTACAAGTGGAAAGTAGGGTTCACGTACTGCTGGGTAATATCAAGTCATCCCCATTCTCTTGGTGCACCCGAACCCTCGTCGATGGGGTTTTCTCGCGTCTTGTGCTTTCTTTTGGTTCTTTCCGCCAGCTCAAGAACGAAACGAAACATGCCAGAGCGCATCTTGGCAAGGTCCACAAACGAAATCTCGGCATCAGAAAACCGTCGCATCCTCCGTTTCTTGAGGTCGCACCGGAGGTAGCGCACATGCTAAATCGCATCGCCGTGACCTACACCTACACGGAGAGACTGCGTCATGACACTGGAGACGAAAAACATAATTTGTGATGACTATCTACAGGTAGACGATCATCCATTGTTAGACCTGGTGTCCATGTATTCAATTTATTCTCCGTCGGAACAGATTCATGGGTCTGATGGCGTAGTTGGTTATCGCATCTGTCTAACACACAGAAGGTCTCCTGTTCGAACCAGGGTCAGATCATTTTCATATTTTTGCTCGATTGCTCCACTTGGATGATCATCGTACTCTGAGACTTCACATCGTTGCCCAATGATAAAATGAAGACAACTCTAATATCATAGATGGCTATATATAACAAACATCCAGATAAATATCTACCTTACAGTCAGTCTCGCTACAACAAAAACTAACAACAGACAAGCAGCCATACTCAAGCACGACGACGAGATCTATCCCCTTGTTCTCTAACCAACTTTGCCACATCCCACTGTCGTCGTCCCTTTCGCTTTCCGAGTTCCCATTCCTTTCGGCCCAAAGACCTGCTCGTCTGGCAACAACCTCGTGATGGGCTGAATTTCGCGTGAGTCACGGTTTGTGTAGTACTTTATCTGCATCGCAGCCCGAGCAAACGTCGGATGACACTGACAAATCGCAAGACGATATCCGACCCTCTGGGGAGTCCATGCCCGTTTCTCTTGACGTGCGCTTCCCCTGCCATGGTCGCGGTAAAGAGGGAGCAGGCGAGGAGTGTAGTATGTCACCAACGGAATGACTATACCATCCCACGGTGCTGTAGAAATATTTGACGGTGCGGAGGTGGTGCTGTTATCACTGTATAAACGACGACGATAGCGACCCGCCACATGCCAATACTTTGCTTTGGCACGTGAGGTAGCGTAGGTATCATCACGCCGAGGTCTCAGGTCACCCGTGGTCTCGGTTAAATATTTGTTGCCATTGAACTGGTACCTTGACACGGATCCGCACTCGAAGACAGGCAGTGTTGAAAGCACGGGTGAAAATGCGCCGTCTGACGTGCCTGATTTCGTGAGGGTTTTCCAGGTGGCAAATGCTGATATAGATGCCGAAGACTGGGACACTGGAAAAGACGACAAATGCAGCGAAAGCGGGACACGTGGTCGAAGGTGTGTAAAGTGCTGAGGGTAGAACGAAGATCAAAATCATGAGCGGACGAAAATGGACTTCAGGGCGGAAGATGCACCGTTCGTTCAACGAAGGACCCAAAGTTGGACATTCTGAAATGACGAAGGTGATAGAGTTTAACGCAGAACACAGCTGAGGAGTGGGTTGCACAAAACCGGGGAATGGTATTTTAGCGCGGGGAAGGCTAGCGTTGAAGGGAAGCGAAAGATGCGACTGTACGTTACGTTCGCTGAACCCTGGGGGTTCCTAATGCATTCCGCATGGTAGCCTCGAGCCACGGTCCATGCCAAACGAGTTACTGTGGTCGTCCAAGAGCTCGATGTATTATTTGGGGTCACTGGAAGAGATACGAAAGACAACGTGCGAAACACGTGCCTCCCATTCAAGAATTGATTCAGCTGCGACCAGGAGAGATGACGAGAACGAGAACGGGTATAACCTTCATCAGCGTGGTTAGGAGTAGGGTTGTGATAGGTTCTTCTGTTTTTGAAGCGCGCAGGACCGGGAAAAAGACGAACGGGTATCGGTGGGAGTGGGCTCGAATCCCGATGATTGATAGGGCTTAGAGCTCGTGAATCACCTATACCGTACATGCAAAAACTCAGAGGATATGTATCAGACGAACAGGTTACCTACCGCGTATACTTCCGACGCACAGTTATCAGCAGGTGCTGATTTTGCTCTAAACCGAGAAAATGAAAACTGTCAGTCGCAAAAGCGAGCAAGGGAAGCCAGGCTGTAGCGCTGCAGCTCGGTTTGCGGGCATTCGTATTTCACTGGGCATACACACGGTGTAACAGGCCGCCGCGGCAACTTGATGTACAAATTGAGTACAAAGGCTTGAAGCCAGCGCAGATTTCGGAAGCGCTCGTGCCATATTGGGCCGCTGGCAGGGCTGGCAGACACTGGCCCGCGATTTGACTCGGACCCACTCCAAAATGTGATCCCGCTGCAAAACTTGTTCACTGCCAACTAGCATACATCAAGTTACGGTGGCAATCTCGGACACATGTCTGACAGTTCGGGTTCAAATTGGGTATGAAGGTTCGCCGAGACCTCCGGGCTCGCGTTTCAGCTTCATAATTCACGCTCAGCGACTCGGAGGCTGGCCGAACGTCAATCTCTCAATCACAGCTTTCTGTAACTCGCGATCAGAGGAATCGCCATTTGGCACCAGATACCTGATGGCGACTCGAACTCGTTTCTTTGAATCGACCGATAGGTTTTTCCGGTACGTTTTTTTTCTTCCTTGTACAATCATTCCCAACTGTTCCGTCAGTAGTCCGATTCTATGCCGTATCTCGTAGTCAGGGTATTGCTCGTCGCTCGCCGATCAGTACACTCCGCCCAATCAAACAGCGTAATTATTTTCCCTGGCGCCACCGGTCTCTCACACGAGTCCAGCCTTCCAGGCTCTGCATAGAGGCATCATTGATAACCAAGGCTGGGACAGTGGGCGGGAACGATGTACGTGCCATGACTCGACGAGGTATATCTGCTAAATGACTCTGTCCTTGCAACAGTATTAACTGATGCAGTGCTTGCATAACTCGGGCATGCCACATTTATGATGACCTCTAAATCTCGGTGGCTCCGTCTTGCCGTGCCCGTTATAAGTGTTGGTGGAATACCGTTTGCTGTGCTCTGATCTAATGCTCGGTGGCTGCTATATAGGCTGCGGACCTCGATATCGCCCTCGTTTACGACAATCTACCATCCTCCCCTGCTTTTTACATTCCAAATCTCTCCGAACTCAATAATCCCTAATTCACACCATGGACGCTACCTGCTCTCGACACCCTTGCTGGACTAGGACGACCTTGGTGAGTGCAGACAACGCTGCGGATGGTCGTGTCCTCACTGTCACTTCGGTGTATCTAGATCGACGCGAGTTCGGCTGCGAGCTATCACGACAAATACACTACTCCCGTGATGGAGAATGTGGTACGTTTGGCACCCGAGCATAGAATGCACTTGCTCATACGTACTGCGGAGCCAGTGCCCCGTTGACACGGTTTGGATCCTGTCCAACGTTTGTGTTTTTGGACGGCCATTACTATGGGCTTTCTGCTTCTTTGTGAGCGCTCTCTGCGTACATTAAATAATTGCTCTGACACTATTTCAGTTTGGCCCTATGATTTCGGACGTGATCTCGATGTTTCGAATCATGTGCCAATTAACCTCGATATCTTCGTATTTCATATTTATGGTCATCTTTGTTACGTTGCGGTGTCTTCGAAGGCTCGCTCCCCTGCGACGTGGTTCGTTTCTTGAGAGTGAATGAACCAAATCGTGTCTCTATGCTGACTCTTTGGGCAGTTTATTGCTCTCGCTCTCTTGTTTTGACGTAATGAAGTTTGCTTGGTGACACACGTCTCGGCTCAGACACAATTACAAGTTAGTTGACGTGCCTCATTCTTGCAACTATTATCCTCACTAATGGTCTCGCAGTATCAGCGAATATAATTGTATGCAAAGTGCATCTAACTTGGCAAGATCAAGTTACCTTCTCCCACTGGTCCTCCGGTTTGCTACGGGATAGCAGCATAATAACAGGATCTTTGTTATCTAAATCAGTTTTCTCTTCCCCAATGCCACGCAAGCAACGGGTGCAGTCCAATCGCCTGATTGATCACGTCTAATCAAATACTTCAGTCAGCAGCACATGTCAGTGGTGTTCGTTGGTCGGACTCCTCTGAGCTCGACCTACACAGGATTTCATTGCCCCTACAGCAATTATAGCCCTGTACAGCAACGCCGGGTGCACCGCTGTGGTCTTCCAGAAGGTTTGCGTGGACTGAAATTCAAAGCTCGAATATTGGTGTCCTCTGTGATCTTCATCCCTTGCCTGGAATAGGTAGTGTTCCTCCGCCACTTGTTGATCTCAAGGCTACAAGAACGGATCAATTGTGTAAGATATATGGAACAAAGGTATCTTGATGATTCGTCGAAGAGCCGTTCGGGTGTCGTCTGAAGACCGTCGGACGTTCTCCGGGTACTCCAACCGCCGCGGTACCGGCGAATTCACACTCTGACGTGACTATTCGTTACCATATCTGCAAGTTTGTGCCCGAATTCGCAACAAACGGGTTATCTTGGCGTAGCCACTCAATCACCCTGCTCTGAAATAGACACCGGCCGCCCCGTGGGGATACGACTGCGATAGCGAGGTGCGCTACAGGGATTCACAGAAACAGTGCGCAGGTGACGGCGAGCCACCGTTGCTGTATTTTCTTCTGTTCCATATTCCATGTGGACCGCGGACATGCCAGCTTCCCACCATGAGAGAACTGGCAAAGCGTGACCATTTCGGCCGATTGCTTGGATGGATATCTTGGTGTGAAAGGCTATTACACAAAATACAAGGGATTTTAAATAACGGGATCGTGTCCGCTCCGGTAGGAAACGTCAAGAGCTCGGCCGCGTTTGGACCGGACGCGGGGATATTCGGGGCAAAGGTAGAAGCGGAAGGCTAGGACCCGTGCCAAGGCCTTCCGGGAGGGTCCTCTATGACTCTGCAGCCTGTCTGGAATGCAGAGGGTCGTTCGGCACAGTTTGCATGGACACGAACGAGCTACTATTTGACGAGTTCAAGTAACATTGTGGTCATCTTGGCGAAGATATCATTGGGTGCGATAATAACACGTGACCCTGGAAGGTGTAGATATGACGCCGAATCGATTGATTCCATGGTCCATTCGACCGAAACGCCACTCTGACTCACTTTTCGGTAGGCCCCCGCCCAGGAATTTTCTCAAGCCATCAAATTACTCACACCCGGTTCTTCTTTTTCTCTTAACCAGCATCTCGTCCGATCCTACAACAGAAGAATCGCCATGGGTGTCCTTGATATCGTTCCGGTTCGTGATGCGACTCGCTCCCAGATGGGGGACTTGATCTAACGGATCAACCATCTAGACCGGCGTTTTGACTGGAGACAACGTTCGCAAGTTGTTCGATTATGCGAAGGAACACCAGGTACAGTTGGCTATCGATCAGAGATAACCATCGCGCTGACGTCGTGACCGTGATCGCAGTTCGCCATTCCTGTGAGTGGACCAGTTTCTAGGAATAATTGAATGAGTTTTCGAGTGCATGTTCCTCGCCGTAGGCTATCGTAAGTTGCAGCGTATCGTCTTTGCGATCCAATGTCGATGACCTGATGCCACCAGAACGTTACCTCTTCCTCCACGGCGAACGCTGTTTTGGAAGCCGCAAGGTCGATACATCCGCCATGCATGTCTGTCGTAACTGATATATTGTATTTCAGAGATATCAAAGCTCCCATTATCCTCCAGGTTTCTCAGGGAGGAAGTGCATACTTTGCAGGAAAGGGACTCAAGAACGACCGGCAGCAAGCCTCGACTACCGGTGCGAAAGCAGCTGCCTTGCACATCCGAACAGTTGCCAAGGAGTATGGCGTGTACGTCCTCTTTCTGCCCTAGCTGGCCGTCTACTCTCGTGACTCATTGCCGTTTGTAGTCCTGTCGTACTTCACAGCGACCACTGTGCGCATAAACTCTTGCCTTGGTTCGATGGCATGCTCGCTGCCAACGAGGAGTATTACAAGGTCCACCAAGAACCACTCTTTTCCTCTCACATGCTCGACCTCTCCGAGGAACCCAAGGAGGAGAACATCAAGACGTGCGTCGAATACTTTAAGAAATTGGCTCCCCTCGGAATATGGCTCGAGATGGAGATCGGTATCACGGGTGGAGAAGAGGACGGTGTGGACAACTCTGGTGTGGACAACTCCGCGCTGTACACTCAGCCAGACGATGTGTACGATGTGTACGATGCGCTGAGCAAGATCAGCCCCAACTTCAGCATCGCGGCTGCGTTTGGAAACGTACACGGTGTGTACAAGCCAGGGAACGTCAAGTTGCACCCCGAGCTTTTGAACAAGCACCAGGCTTACACGAGCGAGAAGCTGGGTGGAAAGGAGAAAAAGCCTCTGTAAGCTCGTTTCGTCGTTTGCGATGCGACCTGAAGATGTTCCTGTGTACTGACACATTCTAGGTACCTCGTCTTCCACGGAGGCTCTGGCTCGACCAAAGAAGAGATCAGAACTGCCGTCAATAACGGTGTCGTCAAGATGAACGTCGACACTGGTAAGAGTGTGGCCATCGCCGCGTCGTGCATAATCTGATGTTTCGTCCCGCAGACACCCAGTTCGCTTACCTAAGTGGTATCCGAGTATGTCCGATCGCTCATATCTTATCCATTCCTGACCTGAATGTCGCTGTAGGACTTTATCAACAAGAGGAACGACTACCTTCAGACCCAGGTTGGAAACCCCGAGGGAGCTGACCAGCCGAACAAGAAGGCATGTTCATCCCCTTGAACGCGAATCTACGCTTATCTCCCATCCTTAGTTCTATGACCCTCGTGTCTGGGTCCGCGAAGGCGAGAAGACGCTCACCGAGCGGGTCAAAGAAGCATGCGTGGATCTCGGCAATGTCGGTGAGTTGACCTCTGGCCGCCGATCCTGCCCGCTGGGTTATTGATGTGGATTGCGTTTTCAAGACCGTCTGTAAACGCAACCGTCGAAGATGTAATATTTATACTAGAATCCTTTTCCTGAGCGAGATGGTCAGACGAGCTGTACATACAATATGCTCTGCATACATTCTCATTCGAGTGCAATATGGAAGGTCTTCCATTTAAATGTGCTTCTTGATGGGCGCCTCGAAGCCTGCTGAAAGTTTTGTTGATTTGGAAGTTGAACTCCGTCGTTTCAAAAATACGCCGGCCACCCACCTTGAGCTTTCAAGCCGTTACGAGCCTTACGACTGTTGTGGATCATGCAAACCACCCGTGAGCCCTCTCATACCCTATCAGTGTCACCGACATTCCTCCTCACTTCAAGGGCGGACATGGCACAGTTCCAACCCTTTTGCTCCTCCCCATCTTCCTCACCGTCGAATCCACCCGCGCGGCGCTCTGGACTGCGCGCACACTAGAAGAACCGGACCACGATGGTCCCCTTCTACGCGCTCTATTCGCGCTCCTGGTAGGCGTCCTCTCGGTGGTACCCAGTCCAGTGTGGGCGCTCCTCACATATATCGCATGGTTGACATGGATACCCGTTCGTGGCATCCTGTGGCTTTGGGGGATCGGGAGGGGCGGTGTGAAAAAACGTGAGCGTGTCGTGACGTCGCCCGCGCTTCAGCTTGTCAGGAGCGGGGGCGCGGGCGGCGTCTGGTCGCGTTTGTTCCCGACGCCCAACTGAACCCATCTTCTAGGCTCTCCGAGCGCTGTCACGCGCTGGTACACCAGTAGGCGGCGGCGGCGCGCAAAGATGCTCCGACGACGAGTCGACGACGACGACGACAGTATGAATGAACGGGAATAGGATGACGTGGAGGCGTGTAATGGGTATATGTAGTATCGAAGGACTTGGTCGAATTGTACGGGCAGCATCATCGTGATTCCGTTGTGCTTGTTTACTTTTTTGTGTTCTACACTTGGGCTGTAAGCACAAAAGTAGTGTATGTAAAGTACGAGGAAAACTGAGAGATCGAATTGGTCTATCAGTGACTGGAACAGAAAGCTGTGGAGTCCGAGAATAATGGATAGGTTTTGAGTGACCACAAACTTCTGCATAAAACATTCTTGCCAGTCCGACAAACATTCAGCATGGGCCGGGGGCGGTACCTTTTGCGTGCCGAAGCTTGAGCACCATGGGGAAGCGGAAGCGCAGTAGAATCCAGAAGGTTTGGGGTTTTCGCCCCGAGGGGTCGATTCAATGCTGCAATGCCGGCATATTATCATATCAGACAGATCAACAAGTTGGATTGCCCAAATGACGAGACACACGATAGAAGAGGTACCGTGCTTGAACTGTTCACTTTGAAGACCTACACGGACAAACGGAAGCCACTCGACGAATGACGCGTTGCTCTGAAGAACACATTATGGATTGCTTGGTCAGAAAGTTCCTTGTCACCCATCGCTGTCTGACATGCGAGAGAAAGGCGAGCCCGCCACGGGAGCGCGACAATGAGACAACGTCCGACAGTTCCAAGCGGCGTTTATCAGCGGGTCAGAGTCCACTGCTATTGGGACCTTGGATTCAGTCACGCACCCTTCATCGGGGCAAGTACGTCCTCCACGATTCCTGTGGGTGACCCGAACAGGACGACCTTTGTTGATGAAGAGTCACTGAATACCGTCCAGATGTGCTCCAACTCACCCCGACACATGTGAGTGGCTGACAAATGACAACAACGCAGAGATCGCCAGATGGCTGTGCGCCGTTTCTGTGCGAACCGTTCTGTCTCGCCAAGGAGCGCGGCAAGCGCGGGGGATCTGTACGTGTTCCGTGGGTCACTGTCCGCGAGGGCCACGAGTTCCTTGGCAATGATCGGCGACCACTTGTCGATCGTCGATGAGTCGTTCTATGTTTTAGAACCCATGTGTACCACCGCCGAGCCGGGAAAGGCAAGTGGTATTTCACGAGCGTAAAGCATGAAAAAAGAGACTTATGAAACTCGACTATCACTTGGGGTGACCAAGGTTTTTCGCGCATAATGGGGAGGTGATGAAATGTCTACACGCACGTGTCAACGTCCCATTCCCAGGAACAGGTGCGCGGGAGGAAGAGTGACATGCTCATCGACCCACTGGCATATCGACGTTCTGCTCGCCGCGAACGCTAAACAAGTGCACTAAAGCATGTTGAACGTGTCTCAGACGGGCATTTGCCATACTATTTGAGGACACGAGAAAGACGGAATAGGAATGGGATTGTCCTTTCGCGTCGACGTGGCATCGTGCGCACCCGTCGTTGGTCGACGTTGTGGCCCGGAATTTCTGGATGGTAAGGAATGGGCTCTATAGTTCCGGACAAGACAAGACCTTCTTCCACTCATTCTTCGTATACCTGCGGCATGCGCGTTGAAGAGACTGCATCAGCCCATGCAAGTCAGTGGGTCCCTCCACCCCGAAGCGACACTCGCCCAACCGACATCAAGGGTAACCCAAACGCCTTGATTAACCCGTCGTTGTGGGGCATTTCTATGTCAGTCGAAGGGAAGAGAGACAGTGTGGTCTATCGACAATCTTGCCGTGCTGGACTGCCCCGATTGTAAAGTCAAAGGCATCTGCTGTTGCGAATGAGGACAAGAATGAACGGAGAGCTCAAGTGCCAACGAATGTGTAGGGAACAGAGGCTGTACGGCAAGCAATGGAGAAAGCGGAGGGGCGGATAGATTGGGGCATACGTCACTGAAGTTGGGCAAGCTAGATCAACACCTTGCCCGCGAATGGCGTGCAGAGGTTCTCTGAGATATGCGGTATCTCGGCTACGTGAAGGTGGAATGATGGTTGCGAGGGAAAACTATCCAGTCTGCTGAGTGGAACTGAGTGTTGAGCATAGCAGAACAGGGTTGAGGTATACTTGCATCACGGGGGCGAGATAGGTGTAACAACCTGCTCGCAAACCAGGTGAGGATGCCGAACACACACGATCGACTGCCTGTCTGCACCGTGGAGCAGGACATCCGCTATCTCATCCACTGGGACGCAGAAACCCGTGGTTTATCTTGAATCCGTCGAGTATAAATATCTGATATTGAAGTGTGCAGCAGCACGAAACGAGTGACGACTTGTCGGCCTCGCAGATAGTCGTTCCTATGCATGTTTTCGTGATGCGGTGCCAAGTTGGTGATTCCTCGGTGGAAACGTGGCCCGGGCCCGCGTGAACAAGTGCCGAAAACACGAGGTGATGGAACGTGTGCACTGATCCATATTGATGAAGGGCAGCGGGTATACAATGCCAAGAAGACAGCTTGTTCGTTGACTTTCACCACTGCCCTGCGACAGTGTCGCTGATGAATGTGTCGTCGACAATGGCTGGTGCGTTCTGGGTCCAGGGTAATGGAGTTGCATTGATACTGACTGTTGTACAAGAGGGTTCCCCGCTCATCGAAATCGACCGCGACTGCTACACATTGACAGTGGCATTTGCAGCAAATGGCGAGTATATCGTCGGTGGTGGCCAGGGTGACGGAGTTGGAGTTGGAGTGTGGCGAGTGGAAGACGGCAAACAAATGGCAACATTGATGCCGGCGGGGCATGTCTCCTGCCTCGCAGTGTCGAAGGACGGGAGATGGATCGCAGCGGGGACACTCGGGGGCGATCTGTTTCTGTGGGACGCAAAGACATTCAAACAAGTCTTCTTGCACAGGGAGGCTAGTTATCGCAGCTTCTCTGGCGTCGACTTCTCGCCCGACTCGACTCGACTCGTCATTGCATCGTATAGCTACAGAGCTGCCGTCTGGGACGTCGCAACTCGCAAGAAAATACAAACACTCCACCACGACTCGGAATTGGTGGTAGCAGCGAAATACTCGCCGCAATGCAACCGAATCGCGACAGCCACCGATAAATCCGTTCGAGTCTGGGACAGCAACGATGGCCGCTTACTTGTGGACATCCCAGTAAAAGTAACCCCGCAGTGCAACACTGGTCTCCTTTGGTCCAACAACCACCTATTTATCGTCTCGGACAGTACAATCAAGCAATTTGAAGCATCCACCGGGTCAACAGTCTCCGAATGGCCAGTTCCCAAATTCTTGTCCCGCTTTCCAAATAGGATTCAATCCCTGTGTCTCGTCTGCATCCCACTTTCCAGGAACCTGACATTCAGATCGACGACGCTGCGCTCCATTCATGGAAACACGATCAGCTCGAGAACGCGGACGCGTTATTGACCGCAGCCATCGCCGAGTCTCGGAATCCGAATCATCAGGTACTTGCTAGTCGGGCTCTCATCCGAGCTCGTTTGCGACTGTGGGACGCAGCCCTCGTCGATGCGGAACAGGTCCTTGTCGTTCTGTTCTCACATACACTGACGGTGACGTCAATGTACACAAAGGCCATCGAAATTCAGCCGTTCGTCATGGGCTACATCGCAAAGAGTGTAGCACTTGTCGGTAACGGGGATAGGTACAGCGGCTATCGGGCCTGCGACATCGCATTCGAACGCTTCCATTCATCTCACGTTAGCTTTATCCTTCTTGCCAAGGTCCATATTTTTCGAACTTGGTTCCCCCTCAGCTGCTCATATCTCTTAGGCTATTATCGTCTTTATGGCCGGAGAGCACCGCGATGCGATATCACGCATTGGCGACCTCATCGCTACCGTTCCCTTCAACTCAATCTGCTATGTAGTTCAGGCATGTCCAGATGCTCTACCACGTGGCGAATATCACCACTGACATTTTCAGCAGGCATATATGTATCTTCTCCTTGGAAACTCGTGCATGGACCGTAGCGACTACGAGGGCGCAATACAATCATTCGAGCATGCACAAGCCCAAATGCGACACTATGGTGGCTGACCGCTCTTGGTAGTCTCATTGGTGGGTTTCCTAATGACTGTATTGCAACGCATTGAGAGAAAAAATCGCTCACCGGCTCTGACAGATATCTGGATGGAAATTTGATCATCTCGACATCACGATTCGACAGCGTCTGTGTGAAGCTTTGCATGCAGCGGGTCCCACGAAGGATGCAGGAGAATCTCTTCTCAAGCTGGTAAAGACCCTTGACGAAGAGATCTATATGAGCGGACCCATCACGGAGTGTATTTCCGGTTAGTGTATGTTTACCTGTTTGTTTTCATGAATTCAAGCTTTTCCTTCAGATTTTACCCGTCGATACTTCTCCGCTCCCGAAAGCGACGATGGTGCAGCCTCGAAGGCAACACGACACGACAATGCCCTGGCGCCTCACGCCACCCTCATTTCGCCGACCCCCACACCACTCTTGAGGGAGTGGGCAAAAGCAACATTGGCGAGACGCTCGTGGAAGGACGCCTTGGTCGCCGCTGCCAGCGTGCGTATCTTCTTTTGCTCTGGTACCCGTCGTGAGATTGACACTGATGGTTTGCAGTTCATACTTCCCAGAGTCACAATTTATCGGGTTATATGTGAACATCTCGAAGCGATCGCTCGTGTAACTGATGAAATCGAATGTTTCCACGAAATGATGAATGAATTCGGAGGGGAGGTCTACATGAACGGTCCTATGACAGAGTGGGTTTCTGGTGAGTTTATGCTCTACCTGTTTGTCTGCAATACATTCAACCTTTTTGGTCAGATTTCACCCACCGACATCTCTCCGCTCCCAGGAGCGACGACGATGCGCCAGCGCCTCACGCAACCCTCAATTCACCCACCCCCCCTCCACTTTTAACAGAGTGGGCAAAAGCGAAATTGACTCGTGATTCGTGGAAAGATGCTTTGCTGTCTGCTATTGACGTGAGTATATCCTTTTGCTCTTGCACCCGTCGTGAGATTGACACATTGTTGGTTTGTAGTTCACACTTCCCAGGGTCATGATCTACCGGGCTGTATGCGAACGTCTCGAAACGATGGACCGCATAGCGGATGCGGTCGAGTGTTTCCACCAAATGACGACTGAATTGGGAGGAGAGATGAACCTGCACGGTGAGCACTTGGAATGGACTGTTGGTGACTGTCGCTAATGTAACACTTTCTGTCAGACTTCAGGGAACGTTGCTTCAAGAAACTGGAGCATCTCGGTGATACAGCAGTGGATGCCCAACAATATAATGATGCTATATCCCACTATTCAACTGCATTGTCCCTCGGTTTCCCCTCCCCACAAGCCATTCTCATCAAGCAAAGCAAGGCACGTATGGTAACCGGGTCATGGACGCAGGCTCTAGACGATGCAAATCAGGTACATTATTTTTGCCTCATGGAGGCCAATCTTTGTTGACCCATCATCATCAGGCAATCACATTTGATCCATCGTCACCATGGGGTTACGAGATAAAGCATGCAGCTTTACACAAGGCAGGAAATTTCGACAATGCGGTTGATGCACTCGAGACGATGCTCTCAAAGATAGCGCAGTCACCTGATCCGGACATTTGTCGTGAGTTGTCTTATCGTTACCATGATAAAGACAATTTGTTCACATTATTCGACAGAATATGGTGACCGGTACATTGGCCCATCGAGCACACGAGCAACGATTCGCAAAATTGTCCAACGGACTACTCGGAATTCGCCACGTGTGCTCATCAACACGACCACCGGGCGTCTGCACAATAGAGCTGAGCAGGCATCTGCATTCGAATCCCTGCCAATCTTCAATGAACTTGTATCATCAATGACGACACGGATCGACTACGTCCGGATCAAGCGTGAAGTGCGACAGTACATCCGATACGTCATGCTATCGCACAAGTGGGAAGATAACGAACCGCTATTCCAGCAGGTCATACACATCGCAGTATATGACCTGGATGAATCTCCGACTCATGACAAGCTGCAAATGTTCTGCAAGATCGTACGGGATGCCGGGTTCAATTGGGCATGGAGCGATACATGTTGTATCAATAAATCAGATCACTTTGTACTCCAAGAAGCCCTCGTCGCCATGTTCCAGTGGTATGAGGGTTCCGCCATGATGATCGTTTTCCTCCGAGGTGTTCGCTCTGCATCGCAGCCCGGCGCCCTTGTGAAGAGTATTTGGAACACTCGTGCCTGGACGCTTCAGGAATACGTCGCTGCCAAGCTCATCCCCTTCTACACAGAGGATTGGACACTCTATCTAGAACTCGAGTTGCCGAACCACAAAGAGTCACCGGAAGTGATTTCGGAGATGGAGCAAGCAACTGGGGTGTCTGCACAGCAACTGATGGCACTTCGTCCGGGGTTGACGAGCATTCGGGAGAAATTGTGTCTCGCATCGACCAGGCAAACGACGCTGGTGGAAGACGCAGTATATTCGTTGCTCGGCATTTTCTCGGTCACTGGCATATCCGCAATATACGGCGAAGGGGAGAGTTCACTAGGGCGTCTATTGGCGCACGTTCTCACAGTATCTGGAGATGTGAGCATCCTTGCATGGACGGGGGAGCCTGGCAGGTACAACAGTTGCCTCCCCGCCCACATCACCGTATTCAACGAAGTAGCAACGTCGTACCTTCCGCCACCCATTCCGGACGCCGAGATGGAAAGAATCATCACCGCGTCGCACTCTTCGTTCGACCTCGACGTGGCCCTGAGGCTATACGACCGTCTCAGTGAGCTTCCTGCAACTTGGTTCGCAGCGAGTCGGATGAAACTTCCATGTATCGCTTTCCAACTCCCGTCTTTTTCACCTCGTCGAACACGTTCTGGCCGCATTTATCGCGCAGACACTCTCCCCTTTGGGACGGTGGAAATCAAAACAAGATATGACCTCTCTCGAATGAATTCTCTGTATCTCATTCATCCCTGGTTGGATACTCTCCTGGAGCGCGAAGGAATGCAAAGTGGCGCATTGGTGGAGGATGACGTCGTGCTACTACCCTCATCGAACACGGACGATGAAGAGACCTATGACGAGGAAATCGACGATGATTCCTCGTCGCTTTCTGAATCTGAATCTCCATCCCTCCCTGCTCCCGTGCATTTAGTGCCAATGGACAAAGAGACGCGAACACGACGGCTCGTTGCCCGTCTCAGACAGCCATTTGGTGCACTCTTGGTCAAGCTGGCATCGGCGGGTCAGCGTACGGTGGATTACAGGCGGGTGGCGGCTGATGACCTGATCACTGTACAATTTCAGGAGAACGTCTCGTTGGCTGACCTTCTCGACAATGTAAGGACAATCGATGTTTTGTAACTTGCGTAGCATCTCGTACGACAATCCCAATTCACATGTTTAACTGACTATGCCACAGTTACAGTAATTGAACGTTCGAACGTATCGGTTGCTCGATGCGAGTAAGCACGCCCTCGGACGCGACCGTGACGGAGATTTTGTAACCTCTTCTCAACATTCGTTGAGTACTCAGTCCTCGGGTCAGACAATCCTTTCCTCCCCTCCGCACCCGAATACAGAACAGAGATGATTATGGCATGGGAGGTCTGCCGGGGACCGACGAAGGGGGCTGTTCGATCGTGCTGCCAAGTCAAAAGAGGACTAGGTGTTCCCCAGTCATCTAGTTCCAGGCACTCGGGCAAGGAACGACCGTGACTCCAATCGAGAGCACACAGGTTTACACCGCGCGATACGGAGCGTCCGAACGAGTGTCGGAGGCATTCACATCGATGGAGAAAAAAGCAGACTGAATGTCGCATCAAGATGGTTACATGTATGTGGTCAAGGACGCGACATCGACGCTGGATTCAAGCAATCACGCACTGGCACCCGACAAACACCCACTACGACATCCGGCTACCATCAAACCCGCCGCATCTGCGCCGATGTGACCTGCAGATGTTTTAGCATCCAAAAAAAGCTCATTCATCTCTTCAATGTCCTCGACCGCTATCTCGTTTCGGCCGACCAACCCAGCTAGAATGGAAGCCGGGGCAGTAATTAAAGGGCGTAGCTAACCAATTCATAAGCATCACAAATCCATGGCATCATTAAATCGAGATAACAAACCGCATCGATCCGCGTTCCCCTTGTTCCGCCATTCGTTCCAGGACGCCGCGTCCAATTTTCCCCTCTACGTTCGCACGAAGTTGGACCACTTTGGCAATCTGCTCGCGGTTGTACCGATCTGTCTTCACGGCGCCTGTACAAAGCATGGGCGTCTTTCCCTCACAAGAGACACCTGTCGATCGAGCAGATCGACTGGTATCCCGTGTGGAGAAACGACGACTGTTGATCCACGCACGAGCGCATTCTGTCGGTTGCAAGGATAATGGTTGGAGCCATTAGAGATCCGAGTAGAGAGTTTGGATAAGTGAAACAGTCGACATCGAGCATACGAACCTCAAATGAACCCACATCAACTTACAACATCACGGTGCGATCCATCCAGCGGTACCTCGTCGATGAACACCACTCCAGGGATGACCCCTGCGACACCCTGATCTACATAGCCCTTGTTACTTCTGTCGGACCACTTTTCATAAGGCTTCTTCCCATCACACTCATGATATCTTGTCCACCCTGAGGCCGGGGATTCGCAGCATCGAGGTCACCAAGAGTGACGTCTTGCACAAGTTCTTTTCGCTTGTGCACGTCCCCTTTTGGTAGAGGGACATAGGTCTCGGATTCGAGATCGTAGGACGGCGCGTATGCGTCTGACCGGCCAACTACTCGCTGTGCGTAGTCATTGGTCAATGATCGGGACGCGTGACAGATACGCAAAAGATCTCACCTTGACAACACCGGCGCTTGCCTCGACATTATAACTTGAACGCACCCGTTGAACACCCCGCGCCCTCTCCAGACCATACTCAACTGTTCAAAGACCTACATTGACAAACGGAAGCCACTCGACGAATGACGCGTTGCTTTCAAGAACACGTCCGACATCATCGTGCAGCACTCGCACACCCTCCCGATATCTCGGCGCTGTTCCGTTCTGGAAAAGTCGCGCGTCTACATACCTTGCCATACGAGGCGCGACGCGATCCGTGATCGACCACATGCCAATGTTAACTCCCACATACCCCGCAAACAACATTCCTGCAGTAATATGAATTGCTTGGTCAGAAAGACCCTTGTCACCCATCGCTGTCTGACATGTGGAGAGAAAGGCGAGCCCACCACGGGAGCGTGGCAATAGACAATGTCCGACAGTGTAAAGCGGCTTGTATCAGCGGGGCATAGTCCACTGCTAGTGGGGTGCTTGGGATCTTGGATTCCGTGGCAAGTGAATGGATCCAGTTCCGCATCCATCATCAGGGCAAGTACGTCCTCCACGATTCCTGCGGGCGACTCGAGCAGGACTTCCTTTGTTTATGAAGAGCCACTGATTGCCGTCCAGAAGATCGCCAGATGGCTGTGCGCCGTTTGGTGCTCTGTGCGAGCCGTTCTGTCTCGCCAGGTCGCGCGCCAAGCGCGCGGGATCTGTACGTGGTCCGTGGGTCACTGTCCGCGAGGGCCACGAGTCTCTTGGCGATGATCGGGGACCACTTTTCGATGGTCGATGAGTCGTTCTATGTTTTAGAACCCATGTATACCACCGTCGAGCCGGGAAAGGCAAGTGGTGATTACACGATCGTAAAGCATGAAAATGGGGACCTGTGAAACTCGACTATCACTTGGGGTGACCAAGTTTCTTCGCGCGAAGTGGGAGAGGTGATGAAATGTCTACACGGCCCATTCCCAGGAACAGGTGCGCGGGAGGAAGAGTGAAGTGCTCATGGATCCATATCGACGTTCTGCTTGCCGCAAACACCAAACAAGTGCAGCAAAGCATGTTGACCGTGTCTCGGACGGCCATTTGAGCTATTTGAAGACGCGAGAAGGGGGGATGGGAATGGTTCGCGTCGACGTGGCATCGTGCGCATCCGTCGTTGGCACTGAGGGCGAAACTGTCAACCTTGATTTACACGTCGTTGTGAGCCGTTTCTATGTCAGACCGGATTAGTCGACGAGACAGCTGTGTGGTCCATCGACAATCTTGCAGTGCTGACCTGCCCCGATTGTAAAGCCAAAGCCATCTGTTGTTGCGAATGAGGACAAGAATGAACGGAAAATCTAAGGGCCGACGAATGTGTAGGGAACAGAGGCTGTACGACAAGCAATGGAGAAAGCGGTGGGCGGATAGATGTCACTGAAGTTGGGTAAGCGGGATCAACACCTTGCCCGCGAATGGCGTGCACAGAGGTTCTCTGAGATATGCGGTAACTTGGCTACGTGGAGGAGGAATAGTGGTTACGAGGGAAAACTATCCAGTCTGCAGTGTGGGACTGCGTGTTATGCAGAGGAGAACTGGGATGCGGTATACGGACAACGTGGGTGAGACCGGTCCAGAAACCAGCCCGTGAACCAGGTGAGGATGACAATGGACTGCATGTCTGCACCGTGGAGCAAGACATCCGCTATCTCATCCACCTGGACGCAGAAACCCGTGGTTTGTCTTGAATTCGTCGAGCATATATTGAAGTATGCCGCAGCACGAAACGGGTGACGACTTGTTGGCCTCGCAGATTCGTATGCATGTTTTCGTGACGCGGTGCCAAGTTGGTGGAGAAACGATTCCTCGGTGGAAACGCAGTCTGCGTGAACAAGTGCCGAACGGCGAAAACACGAGGTGATGGAACGTGTGAACTGATCTATATCAATGGAGGGCAATGGGTTGTGAAGAAGACAGTTTGTTCATTGACTTTCACCACTACTCTGCGACGGTGTCGCTGATGAATGCAATGACCGGTGCGTACTTGCTGGGGAAATGGAGCTGCATTTATGCTAACCGTTGGACAAGAGGGGTCCCCGATCATCGAAATCGACGGCGGCAACCGCACATGGACAGTGGCATTTGCAGCGAATGGCGAGTATATCGTCGGCGGTGGTAATGGAGGAGTTGGAGTGTGGCGAGTGCAAGACGGCAAACAAATAGCAAGAATGGCAGCAGAGTATGTCAACTGCCTCGCAGTGTCGAAGGACGGCAGATGGATCGCAGCGGGGACGGGCTCGGGCTATCTGTTTCTGTGGGACGCAAAGATATTCAAACAAGTCTTCTCGCACAGGCCCGGGCATGACTGCACCATCCTTGGCGTCGATTTCTCGCCCGACTCGACTCGACTGGTCACTGCATCGGGGAATGGCACAGCCACCGTCTGGGACGCAGCGCGCAAAAAAGCACACACACTCGACCACGAGGGTTGGGTGGTAGCAGCGAAATACTCCCTGCAAGGCGACCGAATTGCGACAGCCACTCGTCGATGCGTTCGAGTCTGGGACAGCAACGATGGCCGCTTGCTCGTGGACATCCCAGTAACAGTACTCCCACAGTGCAACACTGGTCTCCTTTGGTCCAACAACCACCTCTTTGTCGTATCCAGCGGTACTATCAAGCAATTTGAAGCTTCCACCGGGTCAACAGTCTCTGAATGGCTAGTTCCCAATACCAACAACACCTCGTGCATCGCCCTTCCAGAACATGGGAAATTCATCGCGTACGCCACAAACGATACCGTCACGTTTTGGGACGCGTCAACACACACTCGGCTCGGGCTTATCCAAAACACTCGACCCACACGTTCAATCGCACTCTCACCAGACGACCAGTTTCTCGCAATTGGTGGAGAAGACAAGAAAATCACCGTCAGAAGTCTACCTCCCGTCACTGTCAGTATCGTTGGCGCATCTCAACAGCTTTCTTGTTCCGCTCGTCTTTCCGAACCGGATCCAATCCCTGTGTCTCCTCTGCATCCCACGTTCCAGGAACCTGACATTCAGATCGACGACGCTGCACTCCGTTCATGGAAGCACGATCAGCTCGAGAACGCGGACGCGTTATTGACCGCAGCGATCCACGAGTCTCGGAATCCAAACCATCATGCACTCGCTAGTCGAGCTCTCGTCCGAGCTCGTTTGCGACAGTGGGACGAAGCGCTCGTAGATGCGGAACAGGTGCTTGTTGCTCTGTCCTCGCATACACTGACGCTGACATCAATTTACACAAGGCCATCGAAATTCGCCCGTCCGTCATCGGTTACATCGCAAAAGGTGTAGCGCTCGTCGGCAACGGGGATAGGCACGGCGGCTATCGGGCCTGCGACATCGCATTCGAACGCTTCCATTCATCTCACGTTAGCTTTCTCCTTCTCGTCAAGGTCTGTATTTTTTGAACCTGGTTCCCCTTCAGCTGCTCATATCTCTTAGGCTATCATCGTGTTCATGGCCGGAGAGCACCGCGATGCCATATCACGCGTAGACGACCTCATCGCAACGATCCCCTTCAACTCGATCTGTTATGTAGTTCAGGCATGTGCACGCCCCCTGCCACTCGGCGAATATCTGACATTTCCCGCAGGCATACATGTATCTTCTCCTTGGAATCTCGCACATGGAACACGGCGATTACGAGGGTGCAGTACAATCATTCGAGCATGCACAAGCCCGAATGCGACACGATGAAGGCCGATCGCTCCTGGTGATCTCGTTGGTAAGCTTACTAATGCGTGTATCGCAACGTATTAAAATCGCTCACCTGCTCTAATAGATATCAGGATGGAAATTTGATAATCTCGACGTCACGATTCGACAGCGTCTGTGTGAAGTTTTGCATGCAGCGGGTCGCACGAAAGATGCAGTCGAGTGTTTCCACCAAATGACGACTGAATTGGGAGGAGAGACGAACCAGGATAGTGAGCACTTGGAATGGACTGCCGGTGAGTGGTATTGGATCCATGTTGGCGCTGTCCCTTACGTAACATTTTCTGTTAGATTTCAGGCAGCGTTGCTTCAAGAAACTAGAGCATCTCGGAGATACGGCAATGGATGTCCAGCGATATGACGAGGCCATCTCCCACTATTCTTGCGCATTGTCCCTCAAATTTCCCTCCTCACAAGGCATTCTTATCAAGCGAAGCAAGGCACGTATGGGAACCTGGTCATGGACGCAGGCCCTAGACGACGCAAACCAGGTACGTCACGTTTCCTCGTGGAGGTCAATCTTGTTCACCCATCATCAGGCAATCACACTTGATCCGTTGTCACCATGGGGCTACGAGATGAAGCATGCGGCTTTACACAAGGCAGGAGACTTCGACAATGCAGTTGATGCGCTCGAGACCATGCTCTCGAACATAGCTCAGTCACCTGATCCGGACATTTGTCGTGAGTTGTATTCTCGTTACCGTGATAAAGACGACTTGTTCACATTATTCGACAGAATATGGTGACCGGTATATCGGCCCATCGAGCACGCGAGCAACAATTCGCAAAATCGTTCAGCGAACTATACGTCATGCGCCACGTGTGCTCATCGACACGACCACCGGCCGTCTGCACAACAGAGCTGAGCGGGCATCTGCATTCGAATCCCTGCCAATCTTCAACGAACTTGTATCATCGATGACGACTCGGATCGACTACGTCCGGATCAAGCGTGAAGTGCGACAGTACTTCCGATACGTCATGCTATCGCACAAATGGGAAGATAACGAACCACTATTCCAACAGGTCATACACATAGCAGTGTATGACCTGGATATATCTCCGACTCATGACAAGCTGCAAATGTTCTGCAAGCTCGTTCGGGATGCCGGATTCAATTGGGCATGGAGCGATACCTGTTGTATCGACAAATCAGATCACTTTGTGCTTCAAGAAGCCCTCGTCGCCATGTTCAAGTGGTACGAGGGTTCCGCCATGATGGTCGTTTTCCTCCGTGGTGTTCGCTCTGCAGCACAGCTCGGTGCTCTTGTGA